>CAUYQG010058742.1:0-50708 GCA_963574415.1 Tarsius wallacei | reverse complement strand
TCAGCTCTGATCCCTAGCCCCTCCCCTTTGCTTTCATTACAGGCAGATAGATTTACTCATAGATTGGGTTGGTTCCCTTGGCTTGCTGGCTGAGAGGTCCACCACACAGGACTGAGTTGTCTGTGTCTGCTTCAGCGTAGGTAGGGGAGGGGCTTCTGTCTCCTGTTTTGGTGAAGTTACCTTAGAAAACAAGATTGAGGCTGTGCGGAGATGAGTGGGTGGTAATGTGAATCTCTGCCTGGAAAATGGCTGTGGTGGTCAGGTCCTCTTTCACAGATCCTTTCTCTCCACTTGTCGGGGCCCCAGTTCATCAGCACAGGTGACAATTGTGTGTGTCTGACATCAGGCACTGGGAATCAGCAGCTGCAGCTTGGTGTGTCACAGGCAGCTTGGGTGGAGGAGGGAGTTGGGAATTCCCTGGGACCCAAGCTGAGAATCGCAATGACAGCAACTGTTCAGCACCCGGTAACCACCTTAGCAGCAATCCCCTGAGGGAGGCAGTTTTCTGCGCGGGATTAGCTATAGCAGCCACCCCAGGGTGTAGGCGGTGGCCACAGGGGCGCATGGAACTGCCCTCAGAAGTCACCCTTTTTGGAGATCTTCACAGTTCGATTTGCCCCATTGCCATCTTGCTGAGCATCCTCAAACTTCTTAAATACTCCCTTACTCTGAGTTTCCAAACTCTCACTCTCTATCTTTCAATTTAATGTTAGGTATTTTGAGGTTGTTGAAAATAAAAGACTGAAGTGGAAAATAATACCACTAAGCTAAATCACATATTTTTAAAATATTTAATTTTTACTGCACTTTTTTTTCAAAATTGTTTATTTACTTATTCTCAACAGGTCTTTTAGAGAAGAATACATCAGTTGCCTTTTCAATCTTTAAGGAATTTTTATCTTTGTACTTTCTACAATTCTTTTCAAACTTTGTTATTCATATCTTTCTTGAAATACCTTACTAAAGACAGCCAATAGTAATAGAAACACATTTTCATTCTGACTTTTCTCAATCATTTTCTTTGGAGCAATAGTCATACTACATTTATGACACACCTTCTGAGTTATGGCAAATAAAAGTTTCATCACAACTCAACAGAACTCTTTAGGTATTCTTTTTGTCCATCCCCTGACTACTAAATAAATGATACATATTTTTGTTATTTAATAGAACCACATCAATTACCATTCAATTTTCTGCAATATCTAGGGTTAATAATTGTTTAGGACAATTAGGTAAGTGTCGTATCAAACACACCTGTGAATTCACGTGGCTTAACACAATAAGAGTTTATTTCTCACTCACATAACGTACAATGTGTACTTCATCTAGGCACTTTGATTTCTTTCATATTTTCTCTCTGTTGTGCTCTGGCCTCAGAAACTTCTCATGGATTGTCCACCTCTGGACAGAAAATAGGGGAAAAGAGGTCATGAAAAGTACTAAGAGAATGTTTTGGGGACAAGGTCTGGCAGTGATATACTTCAAATCCAAGCACAAGGTCCAAGTCTTTGGTCATGACTTGCCATATGTAAGTATAAAAAATGTCATCTGGTTTCTCCAACAGGCAGTAGAAATCTATTTCATGAACACAGAATATCTGCTATAGAGTCTTACTATATTTTATCAAACTAAGGTCAATTATAATAAAAACTGAGTAATGAAGGTCACTGACAAATTTCTTGAGCACCAAGGGTTAATTAATAATTTTATTTTTCACATGTAATATTTTTAATACTTTCAAAATAAGATAGGCAACATATTAAGCAAGTTATGGCATGCCAAAATTATTCTAGAGCAACTGCATAACTTTGTTAATTGGTTAAGGACAGGGACAAGAAATTTTCCATTCAAAGAAAATGACTTTTGGAAAATAATTATTAACTCCAAGAGTATATAGATATGCAAAACCAAGCATCACTTTGTTTCTGTTCTCCTGAAATGTACCCTATAATTACATTTAATAATCCTTAAGTAAATATCATGTAAACTAGTGTCTTTCTTCAAAAAGAAAAACAATCACATATTCACACTGTAATGATGGGGTATTTACATGGCAATTACCAAGTCATTATATTGTCTTTCTTTTAATTTAGTCAACTTCATTTCCTAAATCTTGTTTAGGCACAGTGGTTGAGCTAAATAGCATTTAATCACCAAAGTGCCTATATGTTAAAGCAGTTGTCATTGGTATTAGTGTAGATGCTCTTCCATTTGTTTTTCATATTTTAATAATCTGGGGAAATAACATTTTAACCATCAGTTAAGCATTTATGGAAATAATCTTTCAAATTAGTTGTCCTTTTTATATTCTGATCATAAAAAGTATCCACATTCACTATGGAAATTTGAATAATAAATTCTAGATAAGAATATAAAAAGTCATTCTACAATATAAACTTGTAAGAAAGTAAAACCGAAAACTAAATTATAAAATAATCCTTTTAAACCTTTTTTAGGTTAACACTGGAAGTACAATTAAACCTTTCTTTTAATTAAATTTTTATTAACTATAAAATTTTTAACCTTAGAAGACACCATGAGTCTGTGTCGTATTTATTTTTAAATAAACTTCTATAAAATATCACATGTATAGAAAATGTACAACTTTTAATTTTATAGTTTGAGAAATTTTAATAAATGCCTTAACCATATATAATACCTCATATCACAAATAAAACATTACCAACATCATAGACAGCTCTTGCATGCCCTATCCTAATCATCATCTTCTTATTAACTTCTATCTTGAGTTATATTGCAATAGATTAGCTTTCCCTTTTTAAAATTGTATGAAGTTGTAATTATATAAAATGTAGTATAGTGAATCCTGCATTGTGCTATCTGCTCTCCCTTTTTGACTAAGAAACTTATTATCTTGCCTGCCAAGAATTTTGGCTGATTACAATTTACAGATATTTTCTTCTCAAAGAATTTCTCTTGAAAAATTTCTCCTTGACACGCAATATTAATACCATCTGAGGTACAATACCCAAGCCCCTGTACCTCAACTTGGGACCAATCTAAATGATGATCTCAACTACAGAGCTCCCAGTGGAATCATCTGAAACTTATTTTCCAACACATTGTAGTTGAATATCTTCCTGTACTCAATTTAGCTTCCCTCATTCCTTTCAAATGTTGTTTATGAGATGCTTCTCCTACAAACTTCCATTATACAAATCCCCACCTTGGAGATTACCAAAGAAACACATCTAAAACAGTTCGTAGTGAAAGTGTTTCTAGGAAAAGATCTCTAAAATAGATTTTTGAGGCTGAATTAACTGCTAGAGGACTGACAATGAGAAGCACTAATGAAAGTTGATGAAATACTGGTGGCTCCAGGCATGCACTAATGGTGTAATTGTGAAAATTTCATCAGTGGTGAACTTAGATGGGAAAGAATGCACTGGCCATGCTTTGCCTGAGGTGTTTGAGAAGTATGGGAGGGACTAATTTAAAGTTCAATGGAATTGAACTACTATTGCCAGGTGTTCTCAAGGCATTGGAGAAAGACAATAAAAATCTGAGTTTGATTAATCATGAGTAAAGGCTAAGTTTGAAAGCCAATGACTCTCTTTGGCTCCTTAGAGACTCTCATTTCTTGCAGTTGGATGCAGAAAAAGCTGAGGTTCAGAAATAAGGCTTAATTATAAAGGGAAGCAGAACTCCAGATGCCATGAATTCTCTTTCACTAAGGGCAGGGCCCTTTTTTTGGAAGAACAGGACCTATGAAATTTGGTGCGAAAGCATCTGGGTCAATTTTCTTGAGAACTTTGAAATCCTAGCTCCTTATTAATGTTTGGGACTTTTCTCATGTAACATCATATCAGATGGTCAGATGTGGTGCACAAGGGGAAGAAGAAGGAGTAAGGCTCAAAAACCATAAAGCGGCCCAACATCAAAAACGCAACCAGGCTCTTTGTTAGAGATATTCATCTTATTTATAATCGAGTACTTGTTATTTATATGTCTATGTTAAATAAGATTAATATCTTTGTCATTTAGGGGTCATTAGTTTTTTATATGTTCCATGACAACCTTAACAACTTTGTAGTTCAAGAGGTGCTTACTGAATTTCAAATTTTATCACCAGAATGAAGCAACTGTTGAAAATTTGCTTGGTTTTAATTTTATTTTTATTTAATTTTGGCTTCTTACCCTTCTGGTCTTTGAATATTTGGAATATTAAAAGTGACTATGAGAAAACATCAAAATAAAATTAAAAAATTAAAATTAAAATAAAAAAATCAAAAACTGATTTCTGTGATTTATTTGATATCTTGACTCCTAAGTACCAGATGCTTTAATAACCCAGAAATTTAATTTTTCCCTCCCAGGTTCTATAAAAAAACCTGTTAGTTTGTCTCTTCTTTAGCAGTGTCCTTCTACCTTGATTTTCCAAAAACAAGTAAAATTGCCCTTCAGTCAAAATCGATTTACCTTTGTTTGATTTCCTTTACTCTGAAATCCTAGGTCTTTCAAGTGTTTGCTGCTTCAACAGACCACCAAGGCCTTTATATCTTTATGTCTGTCTATGTACCTATGTATATTCAAATTCAACCTAATTGTTTCAGTGGGAGTGTTAGACGTCTACAAGATGTTTGGTATTAACTAGAAAAAAAAGTATCTCATTGACATTTTGAATTTACAACTTCACATTTCTTATTAAGCCTTAGATACAGAGAGTAATGTAATGACAAATATTGTGTCTAAACAATAAATAATAAGATCAAATGCCATTTATATAAGAAGTTCTTGTAAAACTGAGCAGTTGTAAATTTTCATAAATGGTTGCCACCATTTTTAAATTTTGAACACTGTATTAGATATAGTAATCCTACCTGTTTTGTAGATAAAATTCTTTTTCATAATAAACTAAATGATTTTTAGATAATGTTATGATGTGTCTATTGGTTGAGTTCAACCCCAAACTATTTCAATCCAAGTGTTTGTATTTTAGCATTATCTATACTTAGATGTATTTCAGATTTAAGAGGTTTTTGCACTGTTTTATTATCTTGTGACTTATTAATGCATTTATCTAATTTTTAAAATAGTAATTTTTAAGTCTAAAACTCACTTTATTTGTTTACCACATAGTAAAACATTTTGCAAGTAGAATTTTTTTCATATCTGAATTTGAGATAGATTTTACATTTATAACTCTAACATACTGCATTTTCTACCTGCGAGTGTCAAATCACCCACTTTTTAAACAACTTTTAATACATGTAAAAATGTTTACATGTTTCTTTAGAGAATGTTTGATCTTGGCCAGTAAAATCAGTTCCTACTTTATGTATAATTGTCTGCACCAGATATCTAAATGTTTTACTGTTATCTTCTCTTATTGTGCAAATCAAAATCACAACAAAACATTGACTGTTGGAATGCAGGGATGGGACTTTATGTGTGCTTTGTGGGTCTTTGGGGGTAAAAATCTGCCTAAAATTATCTGATATGTTTTAGACTACACAGCTTTTTTTAAAAAATAAAATATATCATGTATCACAAGTACACATCCATATAGTGATTATATTAAGATGTGTAAGTTTTATAATTTGTAAATTTTTAAGCTTGTAGTATACATATATATTAAAGTTTAGAAAACTTTAAGAGCACTGAATGAAATTCTGAGTCTTTTGTAGAAGATAATTTTTTCTTTTGTGTATTTTCTTTTCAGTTATTTTTGCTTATTTGTTTATTTAGTTTATTATTCTTTTTCTTTTTTTATTAAGATTGAAGCACACATATTTTGTTCCTGTTGTTCTGCCAAGAAAATTAAGCTTTGCTTTTAGGTCTTGAAAATAAAGTGGGAATAGAGTAAATTTAAAAGCTGCAGGGCACCATTAGAAATAAACAGAGGAATGTGAAATGTTGATTAAAGATCAAAGAATAGTAGCAGAATTAATTATCTGGAAGCTGTAAAATCACTTGTAAACTGCATAAAGTCAAGGCAAGGGAATTGAAAACTTATTGCTAATTAATTCTTATAATACATTAATAAAACAGTCGAGGCACACCTTAATATTTTAGAACATATTTGGCTGTAGCATTCAAATTTGTTTCTGAAAGGTATACGATTCAATTGATTAAGCTCTGCAAAACTGGCTTTAGGACATGCACGTCCAAGTGGAACACAGGTTGCAAATACTACTGTAAGTGGTAGCCAGTTACTAGGTTTGAATGAAGAAATTATAAGGGGGCTTAAATAATACAATTGTAACAGCGTAGTTATAATGAAGTGTGCCAATTCTAATAGCTGTGGGGACAGAGTAATTCAAACTCAACCACTGATTACAGAGCAAATGATATAGAACAAAATGAGAAGGACTTTAAAAGATGTAGAGCCAATGCAATACCATTTATTTAGAGAATCTAAGAAGCTCCTTTTATCCTGTAAGTTCAAAAATCTTAACAAGTATGAATAAATCATGTTTTATGCTGAATTAAGTAACTTATACAAGTACAAAAACTATCTAAACACTTTTCTAGTTTCTGACTCCTAGATTCTAAAAGGATTTTACATAATTTATGTTTATTATTTGTTAACTTCTTATCATGGAGTTATTCTGGACATTTTATAGCATAGTAAGCTTGACTTTTCTGGAATGGTTTTTGACTTTGTATTTCTACAGCATCACTTCGGTCATATATCTGGTCCTCAGCACATTTTATAGAAACAAAGATCTTTAAGACTGGGATTTTACTTGATAAATTTTTTTTTTTTTTTTTGAGTTAGAGTCTCACTCTGTTGCCCAGACTGGAGTGCAGTGGCCGCTCCTGGCCACGGCAACCTCGACCCGCTGAACTCCAGCGATCCTTCCGCCTCAGCCTTCCAATAGCTGGAACTATAGGCGTGCACTACCAGGCTAACTTTTGATTTATTGTGGAGATGATGTCTCGCCAAGTTGCCCAGGCGGGTCTCGAACCCGCGGGCTCAGGCAATCCACTCACCTCAGCCTCCCAAAGCGCAGGATTACAGACTGAGTCACCGAGCCCGGCCCATATGTAGCATTTAAACGCACTGTGATCTTTTTATGGGACATGGGAAGATGGGTAATAAGACTCATGTACTTTTTTTCTGTGAGGATGAGACATCTACAATTCTTTATTCAGTAAACACTTATTGAATTACTCTATGACAGATAATGTTTTAATTTCTGAATTATACTGGGGGGAAAAACCCAACCTGCTATTATTATGGGACAATGCAATATAGTAGGAAGAAGAGATAATAAACACATACAAGTAAATTCATGAGACACTTTGTTGGTGCTAAGTGCTAGCAGAAAATAAGGTGGAGGATATGATAGAAAATGTCAGATCCTTACAAAGTACGCATCTCTATATAGCTGCTCACTACATAGCAGCTGGTTTTTCCCAAAGCAAATGGGACAATGGGGAAGGAACAAAGAGAAGTCTCAATGTCTTTCATAGCAATCTCAATAGTAACGTGTCATCATTTCTGCCATAGTCTGCTGGTCATACACATCAATACTGCTACAGTCTGGGAAGAGGCCACACAAAAGTCTGAATGCCAGTAAGCCGGGATCACTAGGGAACATCACTTAGAGGCTGGTTACCATATGCAGTAAGATTAAATATCCAATGGAGGTCTAGGATAATGGACAATGCAAAAAAGATCTAGGAATCTTCTGATAATTAAATTTTATTTCTGAAATGCAGTGATATCAGAAGCAAGACTAAATAAAAAGAGGGTAAATATGTGACCAAGATATTGTAACAATATATATAAATTGTTTCTTTGAAAATGTGCCACAAAGGGAAAGATAGAAGTGACTTGAAGGTACTAAAGATAAATAAAATATGAAGGAACTGTACATACCACGCAGTCAGTGGAGAGCAAGGGTTTTAAAATGTTCATAAGAATAAGAAAAATAAGGGAAAGAGGTTACTGACTCCCGTTTACTCCCTCCCTTTTATGGAGGAAGGAAGCAATACAAAGGATACAAAAGTAACACATTTAGACTTGGATGGAAAGATATAAATTACTTTCTCTGAGATAGCATGGAAGGTATAAGGCATATAGAAAGAGATTAGATGTTTCAGTATGGAAAAGCAGATTTATGCAGGTACATATGCACTGAGTTCTTTAAGTGGAATGATAGCTTTCAGAATAAGAGCTTCCTAACATAGGTTCCCAGACAATTCCAAAATCACTTTCTTGGGGGCTATCTCAACATCATTGTAATCCTAAAATTCTGATCAGTCCAAATATTGGATAACAAAATCATTCATTGTCACCTTTATTGCTTTAATAATGCTCGACCACCTCATCAACAAAGGATACCTGCATAATGAACATTTGTATACCTAACCCTGAATTGTATCCCACATATTTAAAATAAAAAATTATAAAACAAAACAAAACAAAAAAATGCTTGACATTTTTAGAAAAAAGTGTACAACCTTGAAGAATGGAGCACAAATCTATGCTTTCCAAACATAACTGGGATCTAGGCACAGCTGTGAAACACTTTGTTGTTCCAGTGAACCTTTGCAAAAACCCATACCACAATTATTATTATTATTATTGTTGTTGTTGTTATTATTTATTTTTAGTTGGAGTCTCTCTGTCACCCAGACTGGAGTGCAGTGGCACACTCATGGCTACTGCAGCCTCAACCTGCTGGACTCAGGTAAACTTTCTGCCTCAGCCTTCCAAGAAGCTGGAACTAAAGGTGTGGGCTACCACGCCCAGCTAATTTATTTATTTATTTGCTTATTGTAGAGATGAGAGGTCTTGTAAAGCAGTCCAGGCTGGTCTCAAACCCCTGGGTTTAGGCAATCCTCACACCTCGGACTCTCAAAGTGCTGGGATTACAGGCTTGAGCCACCGTGTCCAGCCAACATATTTTTTTTAAATATGTAGAAATGTTTTTAAATATGTAAAGAAAATATTCAACTGTCATATTTTAGAGACTAAGAATAGTGGCAGAACATACATACACATCCACATACTCCTCCCATCCCCTTTAATTTCTAAACATATCTACTCCCTTCTCTGAAATGTCTGTCTTTTTTCAAAGTTCATGTGCCTTTTCTCTTTCTTTCTGCCTCCTATAAATCTTTGTCCAGAATTTTACATCCCTTACTATCTTCACTATTAATTCCTTCTCTCTTTCTCTTGCTGTCCTTTTGTTCTCTCACTGTTTCCAAATGCCTGTCTACAGGCATCTTTTACAAATAACAATTTGTTGCTTTACAAACAACAAATCAACCAAGACAAAGACTTAATCCTACTTTTTCTTAAAAAAAAAAAATTCTTCTTTATTTTACTACTTATTGTCTTGTACTAATGTTTTGCGCTTAGTTTCTTACTTAAAATAACAGTGTCTGGCCATTAGTCAAACTATTTTACTCTGTCTTGTGTTGCAACTAATGCTTATTGGCTTATATAAAATTATATTTGTTGGCCTATAGAAGTTTGTTTACCACACCCTATCTCTCTGCTGAATTTGATAGCGTTGTCCATATCCTGAGTTTTATACTTGTTCTCCATTAGCTTCTGTAGTTCATTTCTTCTGATCACACCTGATCACACCTACTATATTTCTGACAATGCTTGCCTTTGGAGATCATTCTCCCCTATCCACACATTAAATGTTGGGCTTCTTAGCCATTTTTAACTTGATTATATTTTTGTTAACTCCTTTCTTGAAAGGTTGTAATGAAATATTATTGACTTCTATAATTTTATTTATTTTTTCTAAGCTGGGAGCTCTCAATGACATCTCTGAATGTTCTTAAAATATTTAAATATTGAATTCCTATTTAGAATTACTTCAAACTATTATATTGAATTCATGACTTACCCTCTCAAGATATTATACAATATATGTAAATTCTCCTGTCAACAAATTTCATTATTATTTATTTTCACTTCCGTTTTATTTCTCATCATAATTCAATTTTATCATACTTTTAGAAAATCTACTACAAAATTTATTCTTAAATACAGATTTTCCTCTCCACTTCATTTCCAGTGTTATCACAAATTAGCTATCACTTGAACTATTCCTAGATATTTTTCTGGCCTCTCTACCAATAATCTCTTTTAAAACTAGTTTACAGCCGGGCTTGGTGGCTCAGCCTGTAATCCCGCACCTTGGGAGGCTAAGGTGAGTGGATTGCCTGAGCCCGCGGGTTCGAGACCCGCCTGGGCAGGCGAAACCTCATCTCTACAATAAATCAAAAAAATTAGCCGGGCGTGGTAGCGCATGCCTGTAGTTCCAGCTACTTGGAAGGCTGAGGCGGAAGGATCACCGGAGCCCAGCAAGTCAAGACTGCGGTGGCCGGGAGCGGCCACTGCACTCCAGTCTGGGCGACGGAGTGAGACGCCAACTCAAAAAAACAAAAACCAAAAAACTAGTTTACTATTTACTGTTTTGTGAAGTATCTTATTCAAAGACTGAAGAGTGTATACCAGTCTTGAACTTATATACTTATCTGTGCTACAAAAGATACATCAAATTTCTTAGGTCTGTTCAATAGACCTTACATAATCTCTTTCTCAATGTAGTTTCATACTTCACATGTCCTGCCTGAATTGTTTTGTTCCATGTGATTATCAAAAATATTTCTGAGACAATAAAAAAGCTCTTTAATAACTTGTGTTTCTGATCTCTTTCATTTAGTGCCCTTCTTGAGTTTGCTTTTAGAATTGGAAAATGTTTACATGTCCAATAGTTTTATTCAAGTGTTTTCTTCTCTACTATTTCCCAAAACATATCTTTAAAAATAACTGATAGAAAGACAAGATATGCTTCCTGAATTATTTAGATTGGACATGTCTTTAGAATTGATGAGATCTACTTTTACAAGGATGAACTTACAGGAGGACATAAGACCTTGGAGAATTTATTTGAAAAGAAATGGTTCTACACATTTAGAGCATTTTGCCATGTTTTTGTTTGTTTGGTTTTTGTTTGTTTTTTCAGTCCCACGTTCACTACACGCCATTGGTCTGAGTTAGAAATCTGTGCTGCAGAAAAACAAGAATGACTTATCTGTTTGGTATATTCTTTAGTTACATCTACCCTAAAGTTCTATATTATAGAAGTATGCTCTCAGATAAAGTTGGTTCTTTGTATCATTGGCTTCCACAGCAGTGAATTTCATCAACCTCATATCAAAAAATATTCAAAAGAAAAAAATGGATAATTGTGTCTATACTGAACATATATAGACTTTTACTCTCATTATTCCCTAGATAATGAAATATAATAACTAATTATAAAGCATTTATATTGTATTAGGTGTTATAACTAAGAGATGATTCAGTGTGTACAGAAGGATGTATAGGTTGTACAATCAACACAGATTGCAAGTAGTACACAATTTTACATGGGGGACATCTGTAAATTTTGGTATTTGCAAGTGGTCCTGGAATCAATCCTCCATGGATCCTAAGGATCAACTCCACACACACACACACCGTTATGTAGAACTTCTCAGATTGCCTCCTTGCTTTGTCCTCAGTTTTTTAAAAATCATCTTATCTTTAGGTAAATTACTCTTCTTGATAGATTCCTTATCCATTTATTATTAATAATAACAAAAGTACATCATAACATTAATCCATTAAACTTTTGTGTAATTGTACATAAATTGTAAATAAGTAAATTGCAATAAAGAAATGTAACCCCAAAGATGGTAATAGGTAAAGAAGTTAGGCAAAGGTGTTATAATATGTACATAATTTATGCATCTGAAAATTGTTAAACACTATAAAAGGTAATAAAATCATTAGATAAAAACTAAATTTTCAGATCAAAATGTATATTTGTTCTAAGAGGAATTGTAGAATACAATAAATATTAAATGATATCTATATATAGTTATTAAAGTAATTGAGTAAAGATATATCCTATGGGTAATTTGCTTTCAGTTACTACTAAGATAAATAAAGTGTTCTATTGGTATTCAGGCCATGAGAAGTTACAAAAAATAGGAAACAGTCTGGTTTGTATCAATACTCTACACTACAGCACTGAGCAGATTACTGAGGAATAATGTCTGACAGATTTTAAAAGAAAATAAGTAAAGGCTAAGAATTTCTTTTTTTATTGCCTAGCCAAGTTCTCTTATGTAGATTTTTTAAAATAATAGGATAAACAGAAATCTCAAACACATACAACACTTGGTAGCATCCAATAATTGTGGGGGGGGGGAGGTGGAAGATGCCAAAATCTACCAACTGACATAATATAAATTGAAATGAATCAAGGAAATAATTATGGTATAGTATCACTTTTAATAAGCATTGAATATATCTAAATATATAACAGAATGAAATGTAATATATTCCATCATTGGGAAGCTAATTAATTAAAATGTGGTTAAATGAAATATTATGTAGTATTTAAAACAATAAAATAACTGTTTTATATCATATGAAAAGCTATCTAGGATGTATTGTTAAGCAAATTTTCTTCTGTTTACCATCTAGGACTGTGGGTGTCTGAACTTCTTGTACATAGATAGATAGATAGATAGATAGATAGATAGATAGATAGATAGGACCTTTAAAGGTGTTTATGTTAGATATAGATAAAGTAACAGAATATGCTGAAATCTGTAGACCAGAAACTGAATAATGAATCAAACAGAATGCAATTTTGTAAACTTTTATGTAGTTGTCCAAAAGTAGATTTTTCAGATCAATAGAAAAAATATTTCTCCACATGATCTTTCAAAAATGTGGTGACAGTACCTGCCTTTGTTGATGTTTGACCTCCAAGGTCAGTATGAACATCTCTAGGCTACCTTGCCAGAAGAGAAATGACTTTATGTTCCATACCTGAAAGTCACAAATGGCACTTCCAAGACCATTTCTGGATGGTAATCAGTCACATGTCTATACTTCCCTGCAGCAGAAGCTTGGAAATGTATGCCAGGAACAAGTGGACAACACAGCAGAATCTGTCAGTTTCTTCCACTGCATTCATAATAAGTAAATGAGGAAATAAATTAAGAATTAACTATTGAAAGCAGATCTGAATGTTTTTATTAGTCATTCTTTTTATAACTAGAAAGGAAGAACATATTAAGGCTTAGAGGACATGACTGTCCTGGAGAATGTGATAAAATACATAAGAAGAAAAAGTTGAGTGAAAAGGTCAATACAAAATTTTCCAGTTAACCCCTCAGGTTCCCTCCCACTGTGGGAACTTTTCTGTCCTCTCAAAATAAATCCTGCCTTCTCAAAAAAAAAAAAAAAAAAAAAAAAAATATATATATATATATATATTACCTGTTGTGCAGTTCTGAACAAGTTTGAACAAAGAATACATGCAACAAATGTCTCAGGTCATTTTATATGCACAAATTTGTGAACGAGCTCAATCACTCTGCTTTTTGAGAAGTGGAGTTGATTGACCTTTTGCATAGTACAAGCCTGGGAGCATTGATGGTTCAATGGCAGAATTCTCACCTCCTATGCATAGTACTAGAAAACATTCTGAAATGTAGACATTAAATTTATCCAAATCTGTGTTGATATTTAAATAATAAACGTACTTTTTTCTTTATCATTTTTGAATTCCCTCAAGGTGATGGACTTTTCAAATGCTATATTCAAATATTGGGTGTGATTCTTCACTCAACTGTGAATTTAGCTCACAGGGAAATAATTATTTCTCTTCAGTTCTTCGTAAGGTAGTATATTATAACTGCAGGCAGTATATCTAATGCTTAAAATTCCTATTTCCTTAATTCTTTCTTTGTCATTTATTTCACATACCCATGAAAGTAAAATTATTGAATAAAATAATTTTGAGTTCTATCTGTTAAAATGTAAGAAACCTCTTTTGAAAAATATTGGTTTAAGGTACAACACCATCTCGAGATTTAACAAAAGCATTAATGCATTTTACATTTTATCATGTTTTATTACTGCCTAGCACCTTATTTACAATAAAAAATAATGAGTTGTGGAGATATCTATTAAGGGATTTCATGAGAAATGACTTTATTCTCACTATGAGACTAAATGGAGGCAGCAGCACAGCATTGTTCAGGATAAATGACTGTTTGATAGGATGATTATACCAAGAGGGATAACCTTCTCTGTGGTGTACAAAAATTCTCAGGCTCAGAAATACAGCCAAATACAAGTAGGAATATTCCTAAGAGACCTTTTTCTGGCAATGGATGAGAGCTTTCTCCTTTAGGATGTTTAGAGGTCAGTACTAACAGTTTCAACAGTAACCAAAGTCTATTTAAAATGCTCCTTGTTGGAGAAATGATGGGGATAAAGGTTTTCCTTTAATTTAATTCCAAAGGATAAGAAGCACTGTCAAGAACAAGCAAAAAGAATGTGGCAAATGTACATGAAAGGATAAAATTGAGTACAAGTTCTTCTATTATACATCCGTAAATTAAAGCGTCACAAATGAAAATTAATACGGGTAGTCTAGTGTAAATTAGGCCACAGAGCTCAAAACCAAATTATATCTTGTGTGCTGAGTATCAACTCTATTCTTTACTTTTGAGATGCAGTCATACACATGGCAAGACTCTGAAGGATTACTTTCCATGTCTCTCTATATTCTTTTCACCTTTTGGAGTATTGATGGACTGTTAATGAACAAGAGAATGCATATATTGACAAACTTAGGTACAATAAACAATTATACAATAATAACAATTTTGAAAAACTTGACTATTCCCCAGATTCACATATGTATACAATCCCAGATCATTTGTAGTCACTTAGCTTCCTTATACGCTTTGGGGAGCTATGTGATAAACAGGACTCTTTTATTCCCTGGGAACTTATTAGCAGATATGTTTATGTGTATTTTGATGACTGAAAAAGATCTTGGAGAGCAGTCAGGAAGGAGTGCAGTGAATTTGGAACTGTTTTTCCTTTTTTTTTTGAGTTGGAGTCTCACTCTGTCACCCAGACTAGAGTGCAGTGGCCGCTCCTGGCCACCGCAGCCTCGACCTGCTGGGCTCTGGCGATCCTTCCGCCTCAGCCTTCCAAGTAGCTGGAACTACAGGCGCGCGCTACCACGCCCGGCTAATTTTTAAAAATTTATTGTAGAGATGTGGTCTCGCCAAGTTGCCCAGGCAGGTCTCAAACCCGCGGGCTCAGGCAATCCATTCACCTCGGCCTTCCAAGGCGCGGGATTATAGGCTGAGCCACCGAGCCCAGCTTGGAACTGTTTTTCAAGCACTGTAGATATGTGAGTGCTGTTACTGCAGTGATGAGTTCAGAAGCTTTGCTGCAGAAAACTTGGACAGTCTCTTTGAGAAAAGCCTGCTTTATTTGAGGATTTGTTTTCCTTAGCGCCACATAGGTTGCATGCATTATTTATACATAGATATATAGAGTGATCTTTTCATTTTTAAGTGAATGATAATTGAAGGAATTTAAATGTAATGAAATAACTGGGGGGAAAGGGGAGAGTCACCATAATCATATAAAGGCTTTTTCAATTAAATATAGTTATTTGTTCTATTTGATAGAAATGCAGTTTCTTAATGATCACTTTTCAAATCCACGTGGGTTTTTTTTTTTAATGCCAGAATCATTGCAAATGAGACATTTTACTTTGCCTTCTTTCTGCTTATATGCTGGGAACTGAATGGACGCTTGCCAAGTAGCTGCAGAATATTGCATTATTCAAAACAAGTATCCTTCTACATGTTTGTGATCATTTATAAATCTTTACCCAGCTTCATATCACAGTCACAAAATATTTCAGGTATACATTCTTTCTCTCTCCTCTCTCTCTCTCTCTCTCTCTCTCTCTCTCTCTCTCTCTCTCTTTCTCTCTCACTGGCCCACTGACTCACTCTAGCTCTCACTCTTGTTCTCATGCTCACTCTCTCTGGCTTTATTCTCTGTCCTCCACATCCAAGTGAATTAATTTAAAATGACTGAACCAGGAACATTTTCAAGCTGTTTATTATTTCTGCACATACAACAAGCAAAATAGGCATATCCATCTATAAAAAAGTGGGGTTAAATCAGAATGTTTTCTTTGTTTGTAAAATATTTTTAGATTTAGATTATTAAAGATATTATACAAAAGTATTCAACTAAGAATGATTCAAGTTGGTCAGAAAGATTGAGAATCTCACTAAATGACTAATTCTTCAGAGAATTTCACACAATTTTATACTCAGAAAATATCTGTGGTCAGGGCACTTGAAACCAGCTCAGAAAGCCCAGATATTTCTTACTTATCTGGATTAGACAATCTTTTAAAATAATAATCATGCAGAAATGCAAGTTTTCTACTTATTTTATTGTTATATATTTCCTTACTCCACAAAGCCAAATTCATATATTCAAAAAGTATACTTTCTGTGGAGATTTTAGACTCTCGGTAAATTTCACAAATCCTTTTTAAGATTTTATTTTCAAAGTTAGTTCTACTTAATGAATACCATTGTTCCAAACGGCCAATATTTATAATTTCTTAAAGTATTTTAATGAGTTTTTTATTTTGTTTCTCACATGTTTGGAATCTGAATAGGCAATATCATCATCTCCATTTTACATATTTTTTAAAAAGAGACTTAATTTAAATAGTTTGCCTCTAGCTACATCTAGACAGCATTTATTCTGACTACTAGTCAATGCTACTACATAGTTATTTTTATTTAATATTCTGGGATCCTATTTATACTAGCTCAATCACATACTTTTTTTTTTCTTTTGAAAAACTTCTACAAAGACAAAATAACTTAAAAGATACGTTAGTTACTTAAAAATACCTATTCAAATGCCTTCTGTAAATGAGGAACCCTAAGGGCATACAATTATAAAGCAAACTATAGATGCATTCTGGTTAGGCTATATTTCAGTTAAGCACAAGACAGGAAGGGCCTTTAGAAAAGTTCTGCATATTTTTAATCCACCTACCATTAAGGAAGTGTGCTGTGATTTGCAGTGCATAACATGCCTTGTCAGAGGTTTCACCAGTAATAAGCAGTAGCAGAAAGAGTTACGGATGCTGGTTCAGTCTCAAACTAAACTTCATTGCTGAGAAAGATTAATTTTATTTGCTATTTTGTTTGTTTTGTGAACTCTTGGTAGTACCTTTCTATCACTTAAAATCTTCAAAGTTTAAAACAACATGCACCCATTTTGTGCATTTCAGCATTACTCAAGTTCTGAAGCTTTTAGTCATGTCATGCTGTCCATGAAAAATGTGATAGATGTACTTTTTCCTTGGGCATCATATTTGCTTCTACAAACATAGCTCAAAGTAAAAGAAATTTGTAATTTTCATCATACCTGACAGGACGGATAGACACATTTCTCTCAGTTGACTTGGTATGTGTTTTGATGTGCATCAATTATGAAAGCAGCATTTATTTGTTTACAGTTTTAAATTCTCAAAGTAGCAAAACAGACTACAATAGTCTTATTCAAAATTAAATGAAAATGATATTCAAATCATTTCTAGAATGAAATACCTTGCTTTTTATTGTAGAGGGTACTTGAAGCAACAGTAATGAAGGTTAGAAGAAACACAAAAATGATCAATACTATAAGTGAAATAAATAATTTGTACCAATAGTTAGCATAAACACACTGCTTTCACTACACATTGCTAAGTTGCCTTAACATTAGAGTATTTTTGCTTTGTAAATCCAAGGTGGTAAACTGTTTTATGTTTTAAGTTTCAGCTTGGTGCAAATTGAATCAACTGAGTTGTAAAATCAAATTTATCATAAAAATGGTAACTGACCATTAACTACTGTGTAATTCTGTAAACATGGCCCTATTGTGGTACTACAAGACTGCCTGTTCTAGAACATGACAAACAGTTAGGTGGAACAAGAAAAGTCAGTGTGTTTGTCACTAGGAACAAGAAAGGTAAAAAGAACATGATCTTGTACAGTTTCATTATTTTCTTCACAATTTTAAGGCACGCACTGTGCTCTTAATGGCAAATGCCTAGAGGTACGGTGCCTTCATTTTAAATTACAGCTATGAATGTTTAAGAGATTGTATCGGCATTTTCAAGGAGTTGCTTCTTTATATTAAATATTTTGTTTTAAGTACAACAAAAGGCCAAGCTCAAATTCATTCCTAATGAGCCATGTGTTAATGTCAAAGTTTTTGCTGTCCACTCAAATGCCAAATAACACATCTGACTTTATAATGAGCCAGACAGTTGTCTCTTCATAATCTCAGTTAACCTTCTGTGAGATAGCTGCATCCAAAATTTATAACATGGTGGAGGAGGCAGTTGAAGTAATGGCTGAAATCCAATAAAAAATGTAAAGCTTCACATGTTGTGTCAATATTATGGCCAAGTCTTTAACATTCTATCTCTACATAGGATAAACTGACCCAATAAATTCCAGATGGAATGTTGCCTGATTTCAATGTACCCTGTTTACTAATGGGGGAGAGATCAAAACCAGATGACAGGCATCAAGGCAACAGCCAATGGCAGAGTGGTGAAAATGTGGACAAAAGTCTGAAATGACACCACCAACTCTTTCTTTTCCATAGAGGACACCGTTTCCAATCAGCCATATAATTTCTTATACTCTTAGGCTCTGAGTTTTACTTGTTTTCTGACTTGACACTTGATGACATTCAAAAAGTTTAATGTTTATCTTTTGTATTCTCTAGGTAATATGTCATACCTGGTTAAAATGAAAATAAATGTCTTCTCATAGTCATGATTAAGGAAGTAGATATCTAGAAATAAGGAGATTTTAGGATATATTGGATGAAGTGTCATACATACACATTAAAATTGAGAATTGAGATTAGATAGATAATTTAGGCAAGCTTATAAAATAGAGAAACATTTGCATTTTTTGTTCCATTTCCTAGTGAGTCAGACTGTACTAATAGAAGTTCCCAGATAGATATTTCAAGTATTTACTCAAGTGTAATAGAGAAATTTGGAGTATTCATACATTCAGTTGAAAAATACTTTAGTAGTGGTAGAAATTTAAAAATTCATCAGAATAAAAATGAAATAAGTAGAAAGACTAATATTCGAAAGGGCTGCAGTTAAGTGTTATGACTTTTGATACGATATAAGTATTTTTAACTACTTTACTGGATTTTCCAACTTGTTTCTAATGAAGCTGAATTATTATTTTTTAAGTTTTAGTCGAAATAGATATATCCAAGTTCTGGCACTGCACAAATTTAGCCTGAGAGTGAGGTCTGCTCTTTGAAAGAAGATGAAGTAAACACTTAAAATGACATCATTGAATAAATACCTTTGCTACTTGCTTCAGAGTCCATTTTAGTTTTTTTTTAACATACTTTCTTTGACCATCTTTAAGTAATAGACTTAGTAATTAAAGTTATAGCCTAAGCATATATAATTTATTGTAATGCATATATCGTATACATTTAAATTTAAATTGTACATATATAAAATAATAAATGTATCATTTTAAACTACATCAAAAATATCCATTACCTAGTAATTAATATGTACAAAATTGTGAATATCAATCTTATGAATTTGTAGAAACGGACAAGTCAATTATAAAATTCATATGAAATTGCAAAAGAACAAATGTGGTTTTGAAGATGGTAAAAACTAGAGGATTATATTGCCAGATACCAAACTCATTACAAAAAGTATAGGGATCAATATAGTGTTGGTAGATAATGGAATATTATACATTGGATAGATCAATTTACTTCAAGGCTAGAAACAGAAATTGGAATGGGAATGCAACTCCAGAAGGTTAGCTGCTATGGAGAGTGATAAGAGTAAGAGAAAGGGAGCAAGAGAGAGAGAGAGAGAGAGAGAGAGAGAGAGAGAGAAAGAGAGAGAGAGAGAGAAGTCAGGAAATAGAGAGAGGTGAGAGAGAGAGAGAGAGAGAGAAGTCAGGAAATAGAGAGAGGTGAAGGAAGAGGAGAAGGAGTATGAAACACTATATAAAATAAGGCTTGTCCCCTCTTTTCAGAGTGCTTTGGTTTCCAAGTTATGACGAAGAATATTGTGTGGACCATCTCTCCTGTGACTTGTTCTCATGTGGCAACTAGTTGACCACAAATGCTCTTGAGCTTTAAATAAAATCTGTGTGAATGATTCTCAAATCTTTATCTTTGGCTCTAAACTTTCCCTAGAATTCCAGATTCATATATTAAATTATATACTAGAACACATCAATTTATTATGTAATATTTACCTTCCAATTTAGCATATTCTACAGAGGACTCTAGATTTCTTGTAGCCTTCTCTCAAATGTATGACTTCT
Source organism: Tarsius wallacei (assembly GCA_963574415.1). NCBI lineage: Eukaryota > Metazoa > Chordata > Mammalia > Primates > Tarsiidae > Tarsius > Tarsius wallacei. Next base: position 30,473 of record CAUYQG010058742.1, on the reverse strand, counting down.
CAGACAGTAAACAATCCCATAGTCCTTCCTATTCAACAAAAATTATGGACATTGTCTTTAATTGTTCTGTTTTCCTAACTCCATTCCATGTGTAATTCTTTCTTCTCCACCACTGACATTGTAAACAAAACTACATTTATTTACTTCATAAAGCAAAGCAATAATCCCCTGATTTCCTGATTCCACTCTTGATTACCTCTTTATGGTCTGTTCTCAGCCCAACGGACTCACATTTAAAAGTATATTTCATGCCGGGCTCGGTGGCTCAGCCTGTAATCCCGCGCCTTGGGAGGCTGAGGTGAGCGGATTGCCTGAGCCCGCGGGTTCGAGACCTGCCTGGGCAACTTGGTGAGACCTCATCTCTACCATAAATCAAAAAATTAGCCGGGCGTGGTAGCGCGTGCCTGTAATTCCAGCTACTCGGAAGGCTGAGGTGGAAGGATCGCTGGAGCCCAGCAGGTCGAGGCTGCGGTGGCCGGGAGCGGCCACTGCACTCCAGTCTGAGCGACAGAGTGAGACTCCCACTCAAAAAAAAATAAAAATAAAAATAAAATAAAAGTATATTTCAAGTAATGTCATATTAATGAAAAATACTAATAATAACACCCAAGAATACAAAAACTTCTCTCCTATCAAGATTCACATAATTGGCACCTTCCTATCTCTACTTGCTTTTCCTTTCTCTCACAATACTCTCATACTCAACTCGGTAGAGGTATTTTTTGTTTTCCTTTTTCTATTTTCATGAACACACTCACCTAGTTTCTATCTTAGAGCCTTTGAACAAGCTATTCCATTGCCTGGGATGCCCTTTCTCTTGATCTTTGCTTAGTTATGTCCTTACTGTCACGACCACAGGTTTTGGATTACTTCACTTGGCCATTTCACTTAAAGAAAAATCCAGTACACTTAGGCTATTTAATCTGCAACATAATACTTTCTATAACTTCATATTTACTTCTTTATCTATTTACATAAAACCCAACAAAATGAAAACTGTTTGTAAATAAGACTCTTGTTTGTAGCTGTAGAGTAGTGCCTATCATGTGTAAGTTAAGTACTTGGTATTTATTGTTAAATGTTAAACAAAAAGGCATGTTATGACAAGACTAACGCCAGAAGTAGGACCAAAATTTTAGTCCTGGAGTAAGAAGGAAGAAAAGCCAAATAAAGGTAAAATATTAGAATAACTGTATTAGAAGGACTAGTAAGGTACTTACAGATAGAAGAAATATAATAAACATATACAAAAACATTCTTCTCCCTGAATCTCTGAAAGGAAGATTACTTTTCTCTAGTACTAATATAGAAAAATTACAGGGTATGAACATTGTTTCACTACCATTTGCACACTGTAGATCCAATATTGGTGGGCATATTTTGATCTTTTAGACCTTTAAATTTGCTAGAATATTATTGGCATTTGTCTCACTAAGGTATTGAATGATTTCCTGGGTGAGTTCTAAAATCTAGCTAAATATTTTATGTTTAAAGGAACTAATATACAAGGTCATCAATGTTAAAATTGTGAGTGTTTAAATTGAAGAATTCTGTAGTAAGGAAGTCCCAATATTTCCACATAGTAGATAGGAACCTAAAGTGTCTTGAATGTTAAGTATGAGTCATAGTCTTAAATAATGTGAATGAAGGGCAAACATAATCCAAATTAAGAAACTGGGAAATTGGGTTGTCAGCTATTTCACAAAAATCATATGTGGAACTGCATTTTGTTATTTTGTTCAGGTCAGTTTTAACACTTCAGTGTGAAGTTCTGATGTATACATCATTGACAAAATGAAGTAATATTCACCATGATTTTTTTGCTCATTGATATTTTCTCTGCAAAGGCAGATACCAAATGGAAAAACTAATTTATAATGTTATTTTCCTTTTAGAAATCTATCTTATCTTGGAATAAGATGTTTACATATTTTGAGTAGCTGCATTAGAACCATGGTATCTATACAATATTTTACCACCATGCTAACTTGAGTCATTTGATTAGGATCCTGAATTGTCTTTTTGTCCTTTTGTTCAAACCTAAATAGGTGTAACAAGTACTTGTTGCTCTTTCAAACTGGAATTTAGAGTTTGTATGTCCTACTGTAATGGAATCTCCTTTGCAACTGTGGTAATGAAAAATAGTATAAGTAAGTACTACCTATTTTCTTTTCATTATGAAAGCTCTAAGCTGTTAAAAAAATATAACTTGATTTGCTGCCTATATTGCCACAACTCAATTCATTGTAAGAAATGCCGATAAACCATATTAAAGCAAAAGAAAAATATCTTTTTTCAGAATAAGTATCATTCTAAATAGAGTTCAAAATTATAATTTAGCATTTACAAACTAAATATTTTTTAGGAAATAGAAAAAAGAATTGTGTTGCATTATAACTATCCAATGTAAATCATATTAAACATTTGAGTGAGAGTTATGTTCTAATGAATAACTTTTGATAGAAGACAATTAGAAAATTTAAGAAAATACTAAGCTTGAGTTATAAAAGTAGAGAAAAAATAATTCTCAAGTTCTGTGTATCTAAACATATGCAATATTTTATCCAGGACCACATTTGAGGACATAGTAGTACTATTAGTTATAATGAGACATAGTGTAAAATACTGCTTGATTTTTTCCAGTTGTTTTATATTCTCATGTTGTTGCATTATCCTATAAACATAATGAATATGATTTCCCCCTCTCATACAAAAGATAAAAATACTTATTAAAAATTAAAATGCAAGATAGCTTCTCAACCTTTGTATAATACTCATAAAAGTACACAGATATGAATGTACTTAGTCACCATAAATATTTATGTTTACATATACCTTAAAGCAAAGATTCATGTACATTTTTCCAAATATCAATATTATTTTTATAATTATTGCCTCTTCAAACTAAGAGCACGTAGGATAACATTATTCTCAAACATAATCTAATGTGCTAATCATTTATTGTCAGTTTAACTGAGCACTATAAATGACATTAGTAAGTTTTTTGCATTATGCTGTCAATAAAATTATAGTACACAGTAGTTCCAACAAATAGTTTAGAGTTCATATTTTAGTTTCAACAACTTGAAGATATAGCTCACATTTTAAATGTGCAAAGCATTAAAGTTCAGCATAACTACTTTATGGGATGAACCAATCATTTAAGACCCACGACATAGAATATCATCCAAATATCCTTCTTCCTTGAAAATAAAAGATCAGTTTTGTCAAAGACATAATGTTATTTAGATTATATGCTCTTAAAAATGTGGCATTTAAATGCATGACTGCCATGTATATAGTTAACAAATCCTAACAGATTTAACAAGGGTCTCCACTCATATCTTAACCAATGATATATAGAATATCAACTCTAGAAGATTAGAATATAATTTTCACTTATGTTTGGCTCCAGATTTAAAAGGTCCTTGTTATTTCCTAATAAATGCACAAGGTAAGTGAAGAAAAGTACTTCCCACTTAATTCTTCCTTCTTTCCTGAGACAGACCTCCTTAATGTCCAATATATTCCCTGAACAACCATGGTTAAAAGCTGAAATCCTGTATTCGACTTCTCTAGTTCTAATTTCTGGTCTATCAGTTAGCAGTTGTTTGACTTTTGGCAACTGACTTAATTTCTTTGCATTTTAGTTTTCCTATTTATAAAAAGGAGATAGCAATGGTATTTAACTAATAAGTTGGTTATGCGGTAGTCAATATCTGTCTGGGGAAAAGGGGGCGCACCTCAACAAAGGTACCTGTACAATGAATGTTTGTATACCTAACCCTTAACTGTACCCCACAATTTTAAATAAAAAATATATATTAAAAAATAAATAAATAAATAAGTTGGTTATGAACAAAATAAATTAATATGTGCAGAGCACATAGCAGCATACTAAGCGCTCTTCAAATGCCATTAATATTATTTTTCTCAGCTCCATTTCCAGCTGTTTGCTATAATAAATCTTTCTTGGTCTCTGTAATTGCTGTCATGTAGTTACTCACCTGCATAGTTCTCCACTCCTAAATATTTGGCTTTGATAACTCTATATTTAACCAAAATTCTGCTTATCTTTCATTAGATTGTAAGACAGTTTGAGAACAGATATCATGCCTTATTTATGTTTATTCTAATATTTTTATTACTTTTTTGAAAAAGAATGTATACATGATTAGATTACAATAACGATGGACTTGGTTTTTAATACCCTGTACTGGCAAACTTAATGAAATAGTTGTATATTTCTAAGCCAAAGCTTCCTGGAAGGTATCTGTAAATACTGTTTTTAATCATGTACTGAACAAAAATTAGAAATATATATAATTTTATTATATATGGGCTATTATACATGTATATATTTATTCCTAATTTCTGTTCATTGACAGTAACTAGAAGTAATGACACCCCAGTAATAATAAGCAAAAGTAATTCTCAGATCTTTTCTAAACACCATTCTTCAATAGAAAAAATAACCAGGCACTTAGGAAAAATGGTTAATTCCATTTCTAGAGAAAAAAAATTTAGATGAGCTTAACATGTTTTTTGTGTCCAAAAGTAAGAACATGTTAACTTTTTTAAAAGATTGAGTGAGTATTGTCAAAAGAACATAGGCACCAACCTAATAGCCAAAGCTAGGAAAAAAGGACACAAAATAATGATACTATTAAAGTATAATCCATAGTGTAAAATATCCATAGGCCCAGTGACATAAACTTAAAAATTACATAAACAAATAGTGAGAAGGAAGAGCTATTTCATGCAGTAGAATTTTAATTAGTAAATGCATTATTTTTAATAACTCAAAAGTCATCATTAGGCAAATGTCATAATAATCGTTGTTGCAAACAAGATCCACTGATGGATGCTAAGATTAGTGGGTCAAAGTTTGAGAAATAAGACTATTTACCTAGTGTAGAACTTTCCCCCCAGAATAATTATTAACTACAAAGCAGAAAAGAGCAACTTTACACTAAAGAAATCTAGTAGAAATATCTTAATCAAAAGATTAATGTCAAAACATCTCCAATAATAAGACAAATTAGCATCATAACCATGTAATATGATGAATCAAGAAGGACACAATACCATTTCTGTGGTATTCTTTCCAAAAACTCATAACTTCAGTCCAATGAAGAGAAAACACCAGAAAAACACTTTATTGAAATAATTCTACACAATGACTAAAAAATATTCTAAAAAGTGTCAAGATTACAAACAAGATGAAATTATAGTGTAATTGTTATAGACTGCAGATGAAAGAGAAATAACTAAATGGATTGTAGGAGCCTGGATAGAATAGTGAAACAGTGGACGGGCTTTAGCAGAACAATTTGTTGAAACTTGAATACATTTTACTGTTCATACCATATTTCTGATAATTTCAATATAATTCTATAAGATGTTAATATGAGGAAAATCTGAGAGGATTTTACAAAAAATATTTGTACTATTTTTGCCGATATTTATATGTCTAAAATTAGTTCATATGAAAAGGTTTATCCTTTAGTAAATAAGTGATTCATTACTCATAAAACTGCAGAATTATTACAAAGTTAGTTTTAAGTTCCATACTGCATTCAGGATAAGCTAATGATCAGTCAGAATAAACTAGGATATATGATTCACAAATGACCCCAATAGTTTAATGTTCATTCATACTCTTCTGTAGGCCATGCCAATTCTCCAGGAAAGTCTCCATGGAGTAACACAGATACCTAAGCTGGTGAAGGTTCTGCCATTTTTTGGGAACACTATTTGAGATATGTGACATCTTTTTGCCAACACAGCATGAGAATAGTGAACCTGGTTGTGCTAGACTTTGAAAATTAATTTTCTCTTGTTTAAAGTGATATTTGTAACATTTTATTGAACAGTCACATCTAACAACAAAAAAGGCAATGATGTGTGACCTTCAATAAATCAAAAAGTAAGGGAAATATCAGTGAATTTTATCTCAAGCTCAAATTACTCATTAACTAGCAATGACTATTTGTCAGTGAAAAACATCTTCTATTTTGGGAAGAGCATCATTGTGAAATAAGAGAGTCTCTCCTTCTCTAGGAATAGCTATGACACCAAGCAAGTTATGTAAGTTTTCCTAACTTGGTTCTTTAGCAAGTAATGATAGTATTTTCTACCTTGCAGTGCTCTTATACAGATTAAATGTACTAATAGAGTTAATGTATAAATATCTTCTGGAAGAATTTCTCACATATTTAGTAAATATGTACCTAATAAGTTGGAAAAGCATTGAGTGTAGAAACACTGATGCACCAGAATTAGAATCTGATTCACATTAAACTCTTACGTCAAAAGTTTCTGATGTGGGAAAAGAGTCATGTGATACTTATACTCTGATATTCCACTTTTCCTTTGAGTGTGTGTGTGTGTGTGTGTGTGTGTGTGTGTGTGTGTGTGTGTTTTGGGTGATATTGGAAGCTGTATGTATGTTTTCTAAACTGCTTTCATTGGACATGGGGAAGAAATTTCAGTGCCATCATGAGTATGAAAGCTCAGATTCTTCCCTAATATCGTTGGAAATAAAAGATTATAAAACCCACAGAGAGAGATGGCCGGGGTCTTCCGAGAGCTGAAGTAACATATCCTGTTTGTTTTTCAATGTTTGGAAGTGGAATATATTATGGAACTAGAAGATAACCATAGATGCTTCTCTTATAAAATCTTTAGAGAGCTTGTACAACTGAGTTCATATTAGTATTATATTTTCATTTCCATCATATTTCTTAAGTCACAGATCATTCAACTTTTCTAACACTCTATAAGATTTTTAAAATTTTGTGTTAATGTATATTACTCTGGGACCTTAAAATCTATAATTTGGGTGTGCTTTACATCCAAGTCCTCAGCTCATTGGTCTCCTGGGTATGCATTACCTGCATAGCAAGTTATATTAAAGAAAAATTTACAAAGTTGAAGAGAATGGTATGCTTGTGATGTCACATGCATATAGGAAAGAAAATATAGTTACTGAGTCACTACAATCATTTATTTAACAACTAGTTTTTGAGCATCTATATGAATCAGGCACTGTGCTATATACTACAGATACAGCTTGAAACAACAGCTAAAACAAGTTTTCTGTCTTGTAAGGAACAGCAAGTACATAAGCAAATGCATAAATAAGATAATTTTAGAGCAGTGGGTTCTATGAAAGATATCAGAGAGAATAATTAGATAGAAAGGGAGGTTAGGGAGAGTTACCTGTGACAGAGTTTAGGTCAGGCTTCTTTAAGGACATTTGAACTGAAAACGGACTAGTGAGATGAGTTGAGTTACCTGAGGATCTGGGGAAGCGTTCTCTAGGCAAAGGAAACACATAGACATGCTAGTGGAATAAAAATGACTGTATCTAGATGATGAGTAGAAAGAACCCCATTGTTCAGTGTAGCTGGAAATAAAGAAATAAAATTTCAGTTGGAGAAGAAATCATAGTAGGTGAGGCCATATTTTGAAAAGTCTGCTGAGGTGTCATAAGGCGCTTGGGTTTATTTTCACTTATAAGAATATCTTAATTCTTCTGAACCTCCTAAATAGATACATACATACTTACTATACGTATGACATGAATTAATTAAAACATAAAAATTGGAACAACAAAACTGCCCTTTTTGATACTTTTATAGTCACTAACTTTGAAATTATTAATGGCCAATGAATTGTGGCTTCTTTATATCTGTAAATGTATTTTGGCAATTATTAACCATGTATTCTGGCAATCATTTTTCCACCTTGCCAAACTCAGCACTACATGCTTCAATGTTTCTTTTACATATTAAGAGAATAAAACATCTGGAAACCTATTCATCTTGGATTCTTGGCCTCGATATTAAACAGTGTTGACTGAAAAGTGTATGACCTAAAAATCTATGCTAGTTGCCAACAATATCCATACATCATGCTAATAAGCTGGTTATTGTATTCCAGAATTTATTCTAAAAAGTCTAGCTGCCCTTTTGCTCAAATGAGAGCAAGTGTTGCTTCTTTGTTCTTTTTTGGTTTTTTGTTTTGTTTAAAAGTTACTAAAAGATTTATGTTTAGGTCTTCAATCCATGTACATGGCGATAGGTAGGGGTCCAGTTTCATTCTTATGCATGTGGTCAGCCAGTTTTCCCAGCAACATTTGCTAAATTTGGTCTCCAGCACCATTTGCTAAATATGATTTCCTTTCCCCAGTGATTGTTATTGATGGTTTTGTTGAAGATAAGTTGGTTGAGAGACTGTTTTTTGCTTCTGAAATCTCTGTTCTGTTCCATTGTTCTATATGCCTATTCCTGTATAAATACCAGGCTGTTTTGGTTATTGTAGCCTTGTAATAAATTTTAAAGTTTGGAAGTGTGATACCTCTTGCTTTGTTCTTTCGCTGAAGACTGTTTTGGCTATTCATGCTCTTTTTTTCCCATATTAATTTATGTATTGTCATTTCCAGGTATAAGAAAAATGATGTTGGTAAATTGATGGGTATTTCAGTGAATATGTAGATTGTTTTGGGTAGGATGAACATTTTGACAATGTTGATTCTTCCAGTCAATGAGCATAGAATGCTTTTGTCTTTGTTTGTGTCATTCTTGATTTCTTTGAGCAGCATTTTGTAGTTATCATTGTAAAAGTCATTCATTTCTCTGGTTAGGTGGATGCCAAGGTATTTCTTTTGTTTTTTGTGGCTATTGTAAATTAGTTTTTGCTTTTTATTTGCTTCTCTCCCTGCTTGTTACTGTTCTATAAAAATGCAAATGTCTTTTGCAAGTTAACTTTGTACCCTGAGATATCACCAAAGTTTTTTTTTTATCAGTGTGAAGAGGCTTTCCACAGACTGCCTAGGGTTTTCAATGTATAGATTCATACAGTCTGCAAAAAAGGATAGCTTAACTTCTTCTTATTTGGATACCCCTGATTTCCTTCTTGTGTCTGATGGCTTTGGCTAGGATTTCCAGCACTATGCTGAAGTGGAGGAGTGAAAATGGGCACCCCTGTCTTGTCTCTGTTCTTAGGGAGAATGCTTCCAGGTTCTTCTTATTGAGCAAAATGTTGGCTATGGGTGTATCCTAGATGGCTCCTATTGTTTTGAGGACTGTTCCTTCTATGCCTAGGTGTTCAAGGGATTTTTATCAAGGAGGGATGCTGGATTTTGTGGAATCTTTCCTGCATCTAAAGATGTAATCATGTGGTTCAAGATTTTACATTTGCTAATGGCTAAATTACATTTACGATTTTGAAAATGTTGAATCAGGCCTGCATTTCAGGAATGAAGCCCACCTGACCATTGTGGATGATCTCTGAAATGTGTTTATTGGATACAATTTGGTAGAATGTTGTTGAAAATTTTTGTGTCTATGTTCATCAAGGAGATTTGCCTCTAATTCTCTTTCACTGTTGGACCTTTGCCAGTTTGGATATCAGTATGATGTTAGCTTTACAAAATGAGTTGAGGAAAATTCCATCATTCTTGATTGCCTGGAATACTTTCAATAAGACTGGTACCATTTCCTCCTAGTATGTCTTGTAGAATTCAGCAGGAAAGCAATCGAGTCCATGACTTTTTTTTTTTTTTTGGTGGGAAGATTTCTTATGATTGAGTTGATTTTCTGGATTGTTACTGGTCTGTTTAGATTTTCAATGTCTTCTTGTTTTACACACAGGAGACTGTTTGATGTCAGAAAGTCTTCCTTTTCTTTAGGTTTCTAGTTTATTTGCATACAGGTGTTCATAGTAATCTCTAATAATTTTCTGAATTTCATCAGGTTGAGTTGTGACTTGGTCTTTTGCTTGTCTAATTGTGTTTACATGGGCTTTCTCTCTCTTTTTTTTTTGAGTTAGCGTCTCACTCCATCGCCCAGACTGGAGTGTGGTGGCCGCTTCCGGCCACCACAGCCTCGACCTGCTGGGCTCCGGTGATCCTTCCACCTCAGCCTTCCGAGTAGCCAGAACTACAGGCGTGCGCTACCACGCCCGGCTGATTTTTTTGATTTATTGTAGAGATGAGGTTTCGCCTGCCCAGGCAGGTCTCGAACCTGCGGGCTCAGGCAATCCACTCACCTCAGCCTCCCAAGGTGCAGGATTACAGACTGAGCCACAGAGCCTGGCTTCTCTCTCTTTTTTTAGTCAATCTGGTCAGGGGTCTGTTGATCTTATCTATCCTTTCAAAGAACCAGCTTATTGTCTTGTTGATCCTTTTTAGGATATTTTTTTCTATATCCTGCAACTGTGATTGTATCTTGGTGATCTGGATTAGTCTATTGAAGTTAGAATTAACATGATATTGCCTTTCCAGCTTGCTTCGGTGTTCCATTAGAATGTTTACTGTGTAATTTCTGTTTTCTTAATGTGTGCATGTAACGTTACTTTGTTTTCCTCTTACAACTGCTTTAATGGCATCCCAGAGATTCTGATAAGACATGTCTTTGCTTTTGTCTGTTTCTAGGAAAATTTTTATTTCTGTCTTGATTTCCACATTGTGTCATAAATTGTTCAGCAGCATGCTGTTTAGTATCCATGTCTTTGTGTATTTTGGGGAGATATTGTTGGTGGCAATATGTTTATTCCCTTGTGATCTGAGAAGATGTATGGTATTATTTCAATCTAAAATTTCCTCATATTTGATTTATGTCTGACAATATGATCAATTTTGGAGGATATTCCATGTGCAGACAAGTAGAATGTATATTCTGAAGGTGTTGGGTGAAGTGTCCTATAGACGTTTATTAAATTCACTTGACTGAGCATTGAGTTGATGTTATAAATCTCCTTATTGGTTTTGTGCATCAGTGATCTATCTAAAGCTGTATGTAGAGGGGCATTTAGCTCTCTAATTATGATTGTGTGAGGCCCAATGTCCTCACTTAGTTTACTAGTAGTTGTTTCATAAAAGCTGGTGCTCCTGTGTTAGGGGCATATATGTTTAAGATGGATAGTTCTTGCTGGTGGATTGAGACTTTTATCATTATGTAGTGCCCTTCTGTGTTCTTTTTAGCTTTTGATGGTTTAAGGACTACTTGGTATGATGTCAGAGCAGTTACACCTGTCCTCTTCTGCTTTCTATTTGCCTTTTATAAATGGTTTCCCAGTTTCCAACTTTGAGCAAGTGGATGTCCTTTACAGTGAGATGAGTTTCCTGGCGGCAGTATATTGTTGGATTGTGTTTCTTTATCCAGTTTTCTGTTCCATATCTTTTGAGTGGATCATTTAAACAATTTACATTCAAATTGATTGTTGAAATAGAAGAGTTTATCCCTATCATAGGAAACTTAGGGGGTTACTTTGTTTGCTTTTTATTTCTGTATCTATATGTGTGTGTATTTTTATTTCTGTGAGTGCTCTGTATGTTCTGTTAATTCTGAGCTTGCCTGCAATTTTCTGATGAGTAGGACCATTCTTTTGTTTGAGTGTGTGTGTTCAACACCTTCTTAAGCATCTCCTGAAGGACTGGTCTGGAAGCAGCATATCATCTTAGGAATTGGATGTCTGGGAAGGATTTTAGTTCTCCATCATTGACGAAGCTTAGATTGGCAGGGTAGAAAATTCTTGATTTTAAGAATGTTGAAAATTGGACTCCAGTTAGTTCTGGCTGGTAGTATTTTTGCAGATAAGTCTGGAGTGATACTGATGAGTTTTCCTCAGTAGGTAGTGTAACCTTCTCTCTTGTTGCCTTTAGGATTTTTTCTTTTATGCTTATTTTATGGAGGCAGATTACTATGTGTTTTGGGGATGGTCTTCTCATATGATATCTTGTGAGAGTTCTCTGAATCTCTTGTGCTTATATGGTCACCTATCTAGCAAGATGTGGCAAATTTTCTTGGATGACCTTATAGAATGCTTGTTCCATGATGTTCTTCATTCCCTTTCTGCTTCAAGGAGTCAAATCAGGCATAGATTTGGCTTCTTGATATAGTTCCACATCTCTTGGAGGTCTTGTTCCTTCTTTCTGAGCTTTTTTTTTTTCCTGTTTTTTTTTTTTTTTTAACAGACTAGGTTAATTCCATATTTTAGTCTTCAAGCTCTGAGATTCTAATATCTGCTTGGTTAACCCTACTCCCTATGCTTGTTACAGTATTTTTTAAATTCCAGGATGAAGTTTTTCATTTCCATTAATTCACAATGAGCTTTTCTACATTGGTCAACTTTGCTTTTACTTCCTATATGACTTCACTGTGTCTTGTTTCTGGTTCCTCTTGGTTTCTGTTGATTTCTGCCATTCAGTCTCTGATTTCTGTGACTGCCATTGGGGGAGGGTTTCCATTGTTTGTGCTTTAATAGCTGTTTTTTCAGGCACTGTCTTTTTAGGACTCTGAGGGTTGCCTGTGTTTTTCATTTGTTTTTTTCTCATTTGTGACAGGCCTCTGTTCCCTCTCTACAATTCCTCTTTAATTTGTTGCTTTAAGGCTTTTCAATGACCCTCTGTCCTAGGGTACTTTCTGAGGTTCAATATAGGTCACTCAGTGAAAGTGGGAGAAGCATTCACTTCTGCTTCTTGTTCTGCCTTATGACAGGTTTCTTCATTGTATTCAGGTTATTTTTCAGCCCTGGTTGCTAGCACTCTGTGGAAATTGGTTGGGGAGATGAATCTCTCATCTGCTGTATGTGTTTTACAATCAAGAAAGCCTTCAGTGTCTTTCATGTGGCTCCTCCCTGTTCAAAGCCTCATCCTGCTCTTGAAATTGAACAAGTTCCTTTACATGAAGGAGGGAAAGTTCCACCCTGTGGGCTTGCAATTCTTGGAGGTGATTTTTCCTGATTATGCTACAATGAAGGTCACCAGTTCTGGTGGGAGCATTGGTTGGTTTTAGTCTCAGGTGGGCTTTCCCTGCCTGTGAGTTGGCCAGTCTAGTGAAAGTCATGATTATAGTGGCTGACCAAACACAATTGTTTTCTGTTTCACTTGGGCTGTGGTTGACCACCACTATTCCCTGCCCAAAACTCTTCCCATGTGGGACCCAGCATGCAGCTGAGGAGAGGGAGGTATAAATTGATCCAAAGCTCTTTTGGTCCACTCACTCACTTTTGTTCACTGGGTAGAGCTTCAGTTCTTGTGGGATCCAGATTCCCCATATGGCAGGGGATGGGGAACCTGGATTACTGTGTCTCCTCTGATGTCATTTTCTTGTCTCTATGTGTTCAAAGAGATCTTTGCTTAATGCAGGGTGTTTTGCCTATACAAAAATGTTTGAGGTATCTCCTTCTATCTGTGGCTGGGTACCTACTCTCTCCTTGCTCTGTGAGAGATGTGCCAGTCTGCTGCTCCACAGTGGCCATCTTGGATCCTCCCTCCAAGAGTTATATTTTTCTTACTCTGCCATTCTTCTGTTTAATTTGTAAAAAATAAACAAAAAAAGGAAAAAAGTTAAACACACAAAAAAAGAACAAAAATCAGAAAACTGTAATTTTCTCTACCATCATTTGAGACTCTCAAGGAAAACTTACTTCACAATAGCTTAATAATATTATTATTACGATTACAAATTATTAAAATATTCTAAAATGTGAAAATTATTAAATTTTTATATTTATTAAAATAATTATTAAATTTAATAATTACCAAAAATATTTAAGTTAATAATTTTAACTTTGAAACATACTTAAAGATAATATGAAAGAAAAATGCTTTTGATATACATTTTACTTTCTCAGTTATGACTTATTTTTCATAATGATAATTTATGTACTTACTGCCTTTCTGTTAACCCTTTTCCCCTTTCAATTTATGCAATTAAAATAGCTGTAGTGCATGGAAGATAGTTTTCATTATAAGGAGTTTAACATTTATTGTTAGATTCTAATAAATACGTGATATACAATCATTTATCAACTAAGATTGAACATTTTCCAAGTCAGACCATGATTTTGTCATCTTAATCATGTGGTGTAATGTTTTCCAAACATTTTCTGGGATAATTTGAAGTAAATGATCTCATAATCATCAAATAAACAAACAGCATTCTGATGTTGAGTGTTTCAACTCCTGGAATATTTTTGACTTTTTTAGATCTTTGAGTTGATCTTTTATCATTTGCATGGAGTCAGGGGCAGCTTCTTACTAAATTACTCATTCTCAGTCATGACCTTAGTGCATAGCTCTGATATTGTTACCCCTTAGATATTAAATGAAATTTGTTCAATGATGAATACATTTAGGTATTTGTAAATGGAATAAATATCAGAATCCTTTTTTCTAACATGAATAATTAAATCAAGTTTGTAATTTTATGATAATCAACATGCAGCTAATCTATTTCTGTATCTTCCATGATTTAACATTAAGGAACACAAAAGCAAATAGAAAGAACATGAGTTTTAGTTTTGCTACTTTCTAAAATCTTTAAGACACTTAAAGTTTCATGCTCCTTAAAGATGAGTCTATTGTGGATTTAGTGAATATTTTAAGAAAACAAAAAACATGGCATTCCTGTGCTTATTTCTCAAGAAGAGAGTTTCTCTTTTAAATTTATTTGCTTCCATTTGTAGATTTCAAATGTTCTGACTTTTGAAATCTTTTCATAGTGTACTATAGAATGATTCCCTACATTATTTTTGTATAGACTTGTACAAATGAAACATTTATTTTATAAGACAATGGTGACTGATAAGAAATAGAACAAATATATATATATATATATATATATATATATTTTTTTTTTTTTAATTGAAGTCTCACTATGTCACCCATACTGGAGTGAAGTGGCCGCTCCTGGTCACCGCAGCCTTGACCTGCCAGGCTCCGGCGATCCTTCCGCTTCAGCCTTCCAAGTAGCTGGAACTACAGGAGCGCGCTACCATGCCCGGCTAATTTATTGTATTTTATTTTATTGTAGAGATGAGGTCTCGCCAAGTTGCCCAGGCGAGTCTCGACCCCGCGGGCTCAGGCAATTCACTCACCTCAGCCTCCCAAAGCATGGGATTACAGGCTGAGCCACTGAGCCCGGCAATATTTTTAAATAAAGGGTCATATTTCAAACTTAGTTTGTTTAAGCCAAAGAGAAGGAACACATGTGTTCACACACTTCTAGATACCAGTAATATTTTGAAAATTATAACTTAAAAACTAAGAAATAGTGAAAATTAAGACAAATCTTATTTTATTTTATTTTTTTGGCTTTTCATTAAGACAAATCTAGACAATCATTAAGATTGTAAAAGTAAATTCTTAGTCAAGTGAAGATTGAAAATGAGCTATCTATTGCTTTCTTATATAGAAGTAGTTAAAATTTTAAGTAATTAATCAAATATGACATTTTCTTATTAAACACTTTCTAAATTTTAAAATCCAAAAAAGGGTTAAATTGAATTAAATTTGGCAAAATCTGTAGAGTCACACAACCATTATGTTATAGTAATTATAATATTCCATATTTCATATGGAGAAATATGTAAATATTACAGGTAGTTTGATGAAAAATTATATCGTATAACCTAGGACTCATTTAAGACTAAGTACAATGGCATACTGCAGAGTCTATAAACAAAGATATTTGACATTTAAATATAGAGTTTGAAAACTTAAAATGAAACATTTTGCCCATTTCATATTTTCTTCATCTTCAGGTTTTACTGAAATACCATTCATTCTACAGCATATAACATATAAATGTAGAAAATCACCTAAGTTAAGGTGATTTGGTTGACTGTCATCTCTTTAACTCTGATTTTGTTAAAAAGTCTTTTACTATAATAATAAAAAATATGTGAATGGGAACTATTTTTCAAGTACGAAATGCTAAGTTATTTGATACTTCTTAAACCCCTTTTTCCCAATGCTTCAAAATAGTAGCATTATATTTAATTTCATAATTTGACATTATAAAATTAATACTCATTCTCTTATGAATTCAAAAGATTTAGGAGGTTCTGAAGAAAATCCTGTCTACTTCCAGTCCATTCATCTCCATCTCCAAACCTGCCTTTCTAATACAGTCACTGTTAATTTGGTTTATATAATTTCATACATTTCTTTGATTATACAAGCATCCATAAACATTTATAAATGTAATATTTAATTGATATAATGTCTGTCTCCAATCAATAACATGTGATACTTGATTAGAAATAAACACCTATTTCTGTGGCAATAGTTATAATGAGAATCTGTGTTTTTAATTCAAAAGACATAATCCCAGTTTCATTCCCAGTAAATTCTTGTTAACAGCTAATAAGAATGCTTACAATTGATTACTTTTGCATAAATGACTGCATCTGTTACAGAGCATGTAAAATAATATGCTGAAATAAATAGTGTGCCAAAGCACGGAGGTTGTAGGTCAAAACTTAAAATCACAAAAGTAGAGAATAGGAAAATTAAAGCTTAGCTACCAATCTTATCAACACTTTATGTATTACACAATAAAAGTTCATCTTAAAGATGTTTAATTGCTAAGTAATTGCATATGCAGTTTTTTTCAAGTTCAAAACATCTACATAAGGAAAATATCAGCATTTCTTTAAGTAGATACATGATTTATTAATTAGTTAAATTTTCATACAATAAAAATTTGTATGACTAAAATATTTAAATGTTTTGCAATGATTAAAATTTCAAAAATTGTTTGGAGAATATAATGATAAAAATATGTGTTTTCTCTGGTTCTGTAACCCTTAATTGACTAAGAATAACATGGTGATCTCTGATTTCGAAATAGACTGCATTTTTCTAAATATTAGGCTGCTTCTTTCTCAAAAAGAAAGCATGCATGGAAATTATAATGGCAAAACAATAAACAAGCAAATTCACAAATAACTAAATACATGAATATAAAATTTCAATTAATTTGTATTTATTTAACATGACTATCTTCCAAGAATTGTGGTATATAAAGAATAGTGTGAAAAATGAAGAAAAGTGTTGATCCTTAATCTTGGGAAGCTTATATAGCCACTATCAAGAGATGAGGATTGAATAAGCAAAATATGTAAGGCCTTGGAAGCTGTAATGAATTTGACATAAACCTTAAATATCATGCATCATAGTAGATGATATGTACATTTTTCTTTATAGGATTTTTAGATCTCTTTTTTGACAGTGAATCATTTTAAGTTGATACAACAGATCTCTTGCTAGTACAAAAATATTGCACAGTGCCTATATAAACAAAAACATGGTTGACAGGAATTTACTTTTATTTTCCAGTTCTTCATATTCAGCCTCTTTCTGTCCTAGGCAATTGATACTTTCTCTGTCTAATAAACTCATTTTCAATATGATGGGAGAGATGGCATATGCTACCCCTCCAATAAAAAAAAAAAAAAAACTTAACAGTAGGGCATTGTTACAAGCAGTTTAAGTTTTAGAGCAAAAGGGTTATTCAGATTTCTATTGTCTAAATTTTTATGAGTTTCTATAAAATAACTTCTCTCAAACAAATTTTGAAGTACTCCAACTGAGTCATTCCTGTGAAAGAAACTTAACTATGCATGAGTAAATCCCTTCAAGCTGTAATATAGTTTGAAAAATGTAGAGGAAGGGTCCTCCATAGAATTCCTCGAATGAAGCCTAAAATCCACAAACTGATGGGCTCAGTTTTCTTGTAAGAGGCAGGTCATTTAAAAAGGACAGTCTAATCTGACCAGTGAACCCAACCTGGTTTGATCAGGAACAATGGGAGTTCAAATCTATTTTAAAAAAATAGTTAAAGCAAAAAAAATAAAAAGCCTGTCTTCACTACTGAATTTCTTCACAGATTGAAGTAGTTCACATTATTTAAATATTCGTATTGGATAATAATTACAATGGAGTAAGGGTGGGGTGAAGAGGCCTTAAAACAAAGAGAAGTGATATTACATGTTTTAATAATTGTATGTGTTTTGATTAAGGAAAGTAAAATAGAATTCACTTTTTTCTTCACATAACATATTCCTGGGGAAAAATCATAAATTATGCTGTTGTAAAAAAGATTCAGAGGGACAGACAAGATGGTGGTGAAACCAGTTGGAGCATGTGAGTCTATCTATGGATGAATGTACATAAGGACAAATCCATGAGCATGTATGTGTGAAAGTGGGTGAGTGAATGTCCATCTGAGGGGAGGCATGGAATCAAACAACCAAGGATTCTGGAAGAAGCGATTGCAACTTACCACTGCTCCAAATTCAGCACCTGTGTGCAGGCAGGCACATCTGCCATTTTTGGAACATCTCTTGGGCGAAGGCAGCGGAGATCAGCAGCCTCTTAGCACCTGGCACCAGGCCCACATGTGGCAATGGGCCAGCCACTGATAATGGGGACCACGGAGAAGGCATGGGGAGGAGGTCTGGAGCTGAGCCCCACAGGGGGATAAGAAGTCAGCCAACACCATTTTCTCTATCCTGGAACGGGGCAGGGACTTGCTCTAGCTCATCTAACTCTGGGCAGCCTGCACCCTGAGTCCAAGGGGTGATCTCCACACTCCTCTTGGATTGCTTGCCCAAGGAGTATCCAGGAAAGATACTCCAGGTGCATTATGCAAGACAGATGACCTGTCCCCAACACTGGATCAAGAACGCAAGCATGTAGTTGGAGTGAGAGACCTAGCAGTGGCTGAGTTGTGGTGAGTCATTGAGCTACCCTCTTTCCCTCAGGAGTCTGTGGGGAGTCTGACCCAAATGGAAAGCACCCCAACTGGCCTTCAAGCTGAGAGCAAAAGAAAAGGGCTAGAGACTGGAGCCTACTCCCTACCATAACCAAAATTGGCAGTGCAGGGGGGGTAATAGTAAATAAGTAAATACATACATAAATACATAGAAAAAAAGGAAGGAAGGAAAGAAGGAAGGAAGAAAAGAAGGAAGGAAGGAAGGAAGAACAGAGGAGGGGAAGGGAGGGGAGGAGAGGGGAAGAGAAGGGAAGGAAGGAAGGAAGGAAACCTGAAGTTCTAGATATGGCCATGAGAGGCAGTTCATTTTTTCTTTTTTTGCTCACTCTCTCCTCACATATCTTTCTGTGTGTGTCTTCTGATTTGATTTGCTCCTTTTTGCCTCCTTTTGTTTTTTTTTTTTTCATATGGGTATATTTGAGGGAGAGTGTTTCTTTAATTTTTTTCTAGCTGTTTATCTATTTGCTTGCATGCCTGTTTTCCTTCTTCTCTTTCTTTCTCTTCATCTTCTTATCTCCCCTCTTCCTTTATCTGTTATTGTTCTTTTTCTTATCTCAAATTGATTTCAGGGGGCATACATATGTTCTCACCACATGGACTGATTGTAAGGTAGTGGAAAGCGGGTTCCAGGGACCCACATACCAGTCGGTGTATACTGTGATATGTAGGTAGCTTCTGACCCATAGCTCTCCTCATTACACCCTAATCAAATCTCAAAACTGCAAAAACAGCACAGTCACCCACCTCCAGCCTGATTTCAAAATTAAGGAAATCCAGAAGGCCTACATAAGTAGGAATAGGAAATTAAGCAAACAGAAGTGAAAGTTTTTCCTCATCACTGAACAACGGAATTAAAGATTGTGGGAAAATGGGAGGAAAATTCATCACAAATGAAGAAGAATCAAAGGAAGAACACAGGTATTTCCCAGATTCCTGGAAAGATAGTGCCTGAGAATACAGACTTTGACACTCAAACAATGAAGAGTCAGAACAACTGGTCTCAAATCACAAATCCAGATATCGAGGCATTGATGGAGATAATAAACAGAAATGAAGAAAGGTAAGAAGAAGGAATTAAAGAGTTGATCATTTATATGATGACAATAAAAAACACAGTAAATGAAATAAATGACAAATAGACAAACATGGAAAGCAGAATTAACCAAGCAGAAGAAAGAATCTCAGAGTTTGAAGACCAAAATATGGAGCTAATCCAAACTGTTAAAAACATAGAAATGACACTTAAAAAGGTAGAACAAAGCCTCCGAGAGATGTGCAATTATGAGTCCAAATTTACAAATGATCATCATTCCTGAGGCAGAAAAGGAGACAGAGACCACCTTGGACAAACATTCCATGAAGTTATCAAAGGAAACTTCCCTCATTCTGTCAAAGACATGACCATCCAAACACAAGGGATTCAGAGACCTCCTGCAAGGCATCAAATGAGAAGATCAACTCCTAGACACATAATGATTCACTTACACAAAGTAGGTATAAAAGAAAATATCCTAAAGGAAGCGAGGGATAAAGGTAAGACTACCTACCAGGGAACACCAATTAGAATCGCAGCTGATGTATCTACAGAAACACTACCTGTGAGAAGAGACTGATGCCTCCAGGAAACACAAATTAATACAAGGACTGTCACATACTCAAAGTTAGAAGATGGAAAACAACTTTTCAGGTGAACAGAATACCCAAAAGAACGCAGGAGTTGCACTCTTACTGTCAGACAAAAAAAAAACAACTTTAAACTATAAAAAATGTAAAAAGATACAGAAGGAAACCACATAACAATAAAACGTTCAATACATCAACAAGTAGTGTCCATTCTAAACATATATGCACCCAACAGAGGAGAACCAGCTTTCATAAAACAGCTACTAAGTAAACTAACAAAAGATATTGACTATAACACTATCATAGCTGAGGACTTATATACCCAACTAACAACCCTAAATAGAACTTTGAGGCAAAAAATCAACAAAGAGATTCAGAACCTTAACTCGATACTTAACAAAATGGACTTAGTAGATACCTACAGAACAGTCCACCCAACATCCAGGGAATATACATTCTAATCATCACTGCATGGAACGTACTCAAAGATTGATCACATCCTTGGCCACAAATCAAGTATAAACAAATTTCATAAGATTGAAATACTGCCATGCACCTTCTCAGACCACATTAGAATAAAAATAAATATCAACACCAACAAAATTCCCTCAAAATCCACAAAGACATGGAATTAAATAGCATGATGCTTCAAAACTCCTGGGTCAATTCAGAAATCAAAGCAGAAATTAAAAGATTCCTGGAAACAAATGAAAATGAAGAAATGTCTTACCAAAACCTCTTGGATGCCATGAAATCAGTACTAAGAGGGGAATTCACTCTTTATGAATACACATTAAGAAAATGGAAAGATCACAAGTTAACAATCTAACAAATCACTGAAGGGAGTTGGAAAAACAAAACCACCAGAACCCTAACTTCAGCAGAAGTATTCAAATCACCAAAGTAAAAACCCAAATATAAGACATAGAAAGCAAAAATATTGTTGAAACAAAAGGCTAGTTCTTCCAAAGGGTAACAAGACTAATGGACCCTTAGTCAAAATGACCAATAAAAAAGGGAAAAAGCCCAAATAAACACAATCAGAGATGCAAAGGATTAAGTCACAACTGACCCCCCCAAAATACTAAGGATTATCAAAGATTATTATGCACACTTTTATGGAAAATCTTGAAAACCTAAATAAAATGGAGGACTTTCTAACAATACAGAATCTCCTACGGTTGAAACAAGAAGAAATTGAGTCCATAAATAGACCAATAGCAACCCAGGGAATTGGCTCCATTATAAAATAATAATAATAATAATAGCTGCAACTAAACAAAACAGCCCTGGACCAGATGGCTTTTCAGCAGAATTCTACAAAACATTCAAGGAATAGCTGATACCTATCCTATTGAAAGTATTCTAGGCAATTGAGAAGATAGAGTTCTCTCCAAATCATTTTATGAAGCCACATCACATTGATACCCAAACCAGGTAAAGATTCAACAACAAAAAAAAGCTAATGGTCAATATCCCTGATTAACATTGATGCAAAAATTCTCAACAAGATTCTAGCAAATCAGATTCAATGACACGTCTCACAAATTATCCACTGAGACCAAATGGGTTTCATCTCCAGGATGCAGGGTGGGTTCAACATCTGCAAGACCATACACATAATCAAATACATCAACAGATGTGAAAACAAGAGCCACATTATTATATCATTAGATGTAGAAAAAGCTTTTGATAAAATTCAGTATCCCTTCTTGATAAAAACCATTGAACACCTAAGCATAGAGGGAACATACCTCAAAATAGTAAGAGCCATCTATGATAAACCCACAGCCAACAAATTGCTAAACAGACAGAAATCAGAAGAATTTACCCTGAAACTTGGAACAATACAAGGCTGCCCGCTCTCCCCGCTCCTGTTCAACACAGTGTTGGAAGTCCCAGCTACAGAAATCAGACAAGAGAAGAAAATCAAGCGTGTCCAAATAGGAAAAGAGGAAGTTTATCTCTCTTTGTTGATGACATGATCCCATACCTTGAAAACACAAGAAAGTCTGTCAAAAACCTCCTTACACTGATAAACGAATTGATCAAAGGCTCAGGGTACAAAATCATTGTGCAAAAGACAATTGTATTCTTATACACCAACAACAGTTAGGCACATAACCAAATAAAAAGCACAGTTTTGTTCACATTAGCTGCAAAAAAATGAAATACCTCAGCATCTTCTTTACCAGAAAAAATGAGACTTTTACCATGAAAGCTACAAAACACTGCTCCAAGACATCAAAGAAGACACAAACAAATGGAAAAATATTCCATGCTCATGAGTTGGAAGAATCAACATTGTTTAGATGTCCATCCTACAAAAGACAATCTACAGATTCAACACAATACCTGTTAAATTACCAACATCATTCCTCGCAGACCTGGAAATGACAATAGAGAAACTCATGGAGACATAAAAGAACATGAATAGCCAAAACAATCCTTAGCAAAAGAAACAAAATGGAAGATAACACATTTCCAGACTTTAAATTTTATCATAAGGCTCCAATAATAAAAATAGTCATATAGACCAATGGAACAGAATAGAGATTCCAGAAATAAAATCTCAATTTCTCAACCAACTCATCTTTGACAAAGCCTCCACCAACAACCAATGGGGAGAAGAGAACCTACTCAGTAAGTGGTGTTGGGAAAACTTATGACATGCAGAAGATTTAAACAGGACCACTACCTATCACCAAACACAAAAAATCAACTCCAAAAGGACCACAGACCTAACCATAAAACCTCAAACTATAAGAATCTTAGAAAATGCAGGACACCCTTACAGAAATTGGAGTAGGCAATCAATTCCTGATCAAAACCCCAGATACTCATGACATAAGAGATAAGTTAGACAAGTTGGCTACATCAAACTGAAAAGCTTCGGCAAAGCAAAAAAAAAAAAAAAAACATCAAGAGAGCAGGGAGACAGTCCACAAAATGGGAAAAATATTTTCCCACTGTATATCTGACAAAGGCCTAATATTCAGGATCTACAAGGATCTTAAATGTGTCGAGTGGGAAAAAAAAGCCCTATTAAGAAGTGGGCAAAATATATATGAATAGACACTTCTCAAAAGAATACATACGAGTAGCCAACAGAAACATGAAAAAAAAAGCTCAGCCTCACTAATTATCAAATAAATACTAATTAAAACCACACTGTGATACCACCTAACTCCAGTCAGGATGGTCATCATCAATAATTCAAAAAACCACAGGTGCTGGAGAGGAAGCCAGGAAGAGGGAGTGCTTCCACACTTTTGGTGGGAGTGTTATCTAACATAACCTCTGTGGAAAACGGTGTGGTGATTCCTAAAAGATCTGAAAATCGACCTTCCATACAACACAGCAATCCCTCTTCTGGAAATATGCCTGGAGTAATTCAAATCATTCTACAAAAATGATACCTGCACACGCAAGTGTATTGCAGCAGTATTCACTGTAGTAAAAACAGAACCAACTGTGTTGCCCATCAAAGCGAACCGGATAAAAAAAAATGGTCCATATACATGATGGAATATTCTGCAGCCATAAAGAAGGACAAAATTGTAGACTTCGCAAGAACTTGGATTCCTTTAGAGTGCATCATACTCAGTAATCTATCATGGAAACAAAGAACTATGTACACATGTTCTCACTTATAAGTGAACCCTGAACATTTATCATAACACTATAAGATAGGGTTGTCAAAAGCTGGGTGTTGCTAGGGAAAGGGAGGGGGACATGTAACATTAATAAGAGTACTGTATCTCATACCAGGTGAAGTGGGATCCAAATGGAGGCCCAAACTTTACTTATATGATGATTATCTATCTAATTCATATCTTTAAAATAAAAAAGTAACAAAGATTCTTCTGTCTTAACAAGAGATAAATAATTAAATTAAATATTTACAATTTCATCTTCCAATTGCTTTTTTTAATAGAGATAACATAAAATATCAATGACATGTCATGGTAGCTCCAATTAGCTAAAATTTTTAAGTAAGGAGTATAATTAACAAATTAACACCAGTTGTTGCTTCTGAGCTCATATACTTCACCTGCATAGACATTGAAAATAAATATGTAGATTAATAGGTGCATAAATAAAGTGATTCAAACACTCACAAAGCTTTCAGCAAAAGCTGGCACTGTGGTGGGAACCTCAGAAGGTGTGTAGTTTGTTGGTGAGACACAGAAGTGATTAAAATAAAATTTCTGCTATTAAGAAACTTTTTGTTTGCTTCCTATAATAGATGCATATAAATATGCAAAAAAACTGAGGTAGATATGGAGGAGGGGAGATGATATAATGGATGCTAATAATGAATTCGAACAACCCCAAGAGTCTAGATTGGAACAATAGTTTTAGAGAATGTGTCACTTTAAAGTCATTTTCATCAAGTGGTTTATGAAAAATTTATTTTTATAAGACTGGAAACAGGGCTGGAAAACTATTTAAGGAAATAAGAAATAATAGAACTAATAGTAATAGTAATAATAGTAATCCCATATGGCATTTGTAATGTGTTAGATTTTATTCTGGGCACTTGTGTTATATCTACTCATTTAGTCTTACTCCATGAAATAATCACCGTTATTATAACCTTCCTGAGGATTAGGGGGCTGAGACAGAA
Source organism: Tarsius wallacei (assembly GCA_963574415.1). Lineage (NCBI taxonomy): Eukaryota > Metazoa > Chordata > Mammalia > Primates > Tarsiidae > Tarsius > Tarsius wallacei. Next base: position 5,648 of record CAUYQG010058742.1, on the reverse strand, counting down.
AGGAATTTGTAAAAAATTTAAAAAGCAAAACAAAACTTGTGCAAGACTACAATTCTTGTAGTTGTTTCCTTTTAAAATCTTTTTTCTCTTTTTACTTTGTTTTTTTGTTTTTTAATTCTGGCATTTGAATACAAGCAGTATGGCTCTTGTCTCTGCTAGACTGCCTTTTAATTAGACATTTGGAAAAGCCACATTATTTTTCAAACATCTTGGATGATCACATCTAAATCTTCTTAAATGTACAATTTTATAATTAGGATTTATAGTAACTTTATAGTACAAGATTAATTTTTGTTCTGTCTTATAACCCATCCATTTTCTCTCCATTTTAAACTCCACACAACTACATAAACTTTGAACATTACCTTTTGTAGTGTCTTGCATAAATTTCCGTTCTCAATCTTTAACTGAGAATCAACTACATTAAAAGTGCCATATGTATACTGGTGAGCAAAGCAGATGACCTCTATCCTCAAGGAGTTCACAGTCTTGAACAAAGTGGTCAACAAGAAAAAAGTGTATTTAGAAGTCAATTTGATAAATGCAATGAAAGGCATATAGAAAGTTTTCAAACTCAAGATGATTTATTTAGTGTTTAGACTAACTGATATCAGGAAGACCATTTAGAAAATTACTATGATAAACCCAAAGCAAGAAAGTTTTGAATGTAAGAAATGAATAACAATTGAGAGGTAGTACTATTTTTAACTAATTTTAACAAGTAGAAGAGATGTTGACTGATTTTATGTGGAAAAGGAGAAAGAAGAGGTCTGGGATAATGCACATTTCTGGATTGTATTGCTGGATAAATAATTGTATCATTCCAAAGTAGGATTGGAGAAGATCAGGTCTGAGACTTAACAGGTAATCCACTTATTTTTATGTTTGATGAGTTTGTGAAACTACTGAGTAGAGATGCTGAATAAGCAATTGAATATAGGGGACTAAAATATCAAAACTTTTATAATTATCAATACATGACAGCAGTTTAAAATCCATTGATTTCATATGATTACCTGGAAAGAATATATCAAATAATTAAAAAGGTATGCCAGAAAAGAAACTACAAATATAAGGAAAATGTAAGGGGTAAGCAGAGAAAGAAGAACTAGAGAATTATGAGACAGTCTGAAAAAAGTAGAATTGGAGTTTTCCTAACACAAGGCAATGATAAATGCTTGAGGTAAAGGATATCCCAAATAACCTGATTTGATCATATCACATTGTATGCACACATCAAACTATCACATATACCTCATAAATATGCACTATTACATATCTATAATGATTAAAAATTTTAAAGATTAAAAAAGAGTTGTTATAATGAATGGAAGAAATAGTTTCATGAATGAAGTGGTAGTCAACATCTTGAGAAGTTACAGATAGATGAAAATTACTAGTAAAAATATATCAAATTATTAATGAGAAGTACTTGCAATTATGCCAGTGCACTGTCAGTTAATTTATATACTTATACTAATTCTAATCAAAACAACTGGGAAACTTGAAAAATATTCTTAAATTCATTTGGGAAAATAAATGCCTGAGTATAAGTGAGAAATTTTTGAAAATCAAAAATAATCTAGGAGACTTCCCATAGCAGATATTTAAATATCCTCAAAGGTTACAATTTTAAAACCAGTGCAATTCTTATGTAGAAACATACAGACCAATTATAAAATAATACAAAACGTTCCTTCCAAGTTCTATATACTTAAAGTGTTTAGCATGTGAAAAAAGTATAAAAAAATCAGGGAATATTATGAATATTAAATATAAGAGGCTAAATTAACTGGATAATTACTTACTTGATAAAACAAAGTTAGGTACACCTTTCATATCATATACTAGAATAAATTCTTGATATATTAGAAGAAAAATGTAAAAATGAACAATAGATGCAGTAAAATAAGAGTAAAGGTAAACAGTCTATAACCTTAATGTGAGGAACAGACTTTGCTAAGTATGGAATTCTAAGCAAATAACATAAAAATATGAACAAAGTATCATATTCAGTAGGCAAAAGCACGTATATAATATATATCACAACATATTACACATGTCTATTTATATGTGTATATACATATCCATATATATTTTGTGTATATATATATATGTGTGTGTGTGTGTGTGTGTGTGTATAAATATATATATATATTTTTTTCTTGAAAACACACACAATAAACCCTTAAACATTAAGAAAAGGCACCTGGTAGAAGAAAAAGTTAAATAATGAAGAAATAATTATGCTCAATAAACCTTTAAAAATGTTTTTTGCTCCCCTTAGAAACTATTGCTATGCAGATTAGAACAACACTAAAAATAATTTTCATCAACAAAATTAGAGAGGGTGTAATAATAAGAAAATAGGTAAGACCTAAGTAAATGATGATTATTCTCATGCATTTGTAGTAATTACTGAAAAAGATCCTTTTAAGATAATAATTTACCAATTTATAAAACAATTTATAATAGTTCAGCCAACAATTATATTTATTCTTAGGACATTTATTCTTAGGACAAAGTCATGGAGTTTCATAAAAATATAGTTATAAGAACAGCTATTAAAATGTTGTATTAGCAAGTATTTAAAAATACAACAAAAATAGGTATTAGTCATAAAAAGAGAAATGTGGTAACCATAAGATTGAGTGACGAAGAAATTTGAGAGTGAAACTTCTTAGTCTCTTTTTATATAGTTTTGGCTTTTATAACCATGCAATGTTTCATAATCTCCTCAAATAAGTAATACAATAAACAAGAACAGGGTAAAACCTAAAATGAAATTTAAACAGAAAAAAATTAACCTCATTTTAAAAAATTGCATAAGAATTCAAAATGTATTCAACTTGGTAATCATGCTTACATAGTTTTATGGATTAATAAGTCTACTACATCTGTATATCTATTACACATACATTTTAATAAATTCATATATATGATAGATAGCACTTAGTCCTGTCTCTGTTTATTGTGAGGCCTTAGACATTAAGAGCTCCTAAAGAAGTGAATATACCTAGGTCCCTGATCTTGATTTCTTTTTTTTTTAGATTGGAAAATATAGTTTATTTAGTAAGGAAAAGTGAGAGAGAGAGAGAGAGAGAGAGAGAGAGAGAGAGAGAGAGAAAAGTCACTTCCCCAAGGTGTTGACGTGGGGGGGAGCTCAGAAAACATGGCAGCCATAACTCAAAGAGCGCAAAGTTTGGCCAGTACTTAACAAAACAATGGCCCATATCTTGAATTCTAAACAGCAACAAGAGAACTAGGTCTCCTTAGAGAAATGTCTGTTTCCAAGGCTGGGGCTGAAAAAGTACTTGATAAACCTGGAGATATTCCTGTAGCATAAAGAAGTGCTTGCAAAATGATGAGGACCTACCTAAAAGAACACAAGAGCAAGCATGAAGGGGTCTTCACTGATAAATCTGAGACAATTTCAGCAATAGAATACATAATCATATTAAGGGACAACTATAGAAAAAATAAGATCCCATGACTGACATTGCTAAATACAAGTGATAAACAAACAAAAAGAAAAGAAAAAGAGAGGAAAATTCTTTAAGTATAATTTCACCTGAATGTCAAAAGCATGACTAAATTAGTAAAATCCCTATAAAGAAAGTGCTGTAACAATACTTGTTTCAGGCATGATTCATCAGTGCATGTTGAGACATATAGTCTCAAAGTATCATTCCACAAGGTCTCTACTAACTCAAAGAGAAAAATCAAGCAGCCTGACAGACCACATTTTAATGCAGCAAGTCATGATTACATCACCTGCAATGAGACAGATCAGCACTATATATGACTCTAGATATGGTATATTTTGGGGGATGCAGTATTGCTTCTGTGCTATTTCTTCCCCAAATGAATAAAATCACATTGAAGAAATCAGACAAATCCAAATGAAGAACATTCTACAACATGACTGACTGGTCTATAATCTTGCAAAGTGTCAAGATCATGAAGATACCTAAAATTGTTCCAGATTAGAGAATGAGAAGTCATGAAAGCTATATGCCAGATGTGAATCTGGATTGAATTCTGAACCAGATCATTGTGTTTTGTTTTGTTTTTTTTCTTTTGCCATATAGGATATCAGTAAAGAAATTGTTGGTATTTGAATAGTATTAATAATGCATTAAAGTTTATTTCCTGATTTTAATAATTATGTCGAGTTACATAAAAGAATGTCAATCCTTTTTGGACACACCCTTAAAAGTATTGTCAGGTACAGTGACCTTATGTTTAAAACTCACTTGCAAGCATTTCAGGGAAATGAAGAATGATAAGCAAATGTGGTACAAGTTAACATTTGAGGATTCTGAAAAAGGGATATAAAGCAAGTCTTCAGGCTACTGTGACTTTATTTTTGCAACTCTAAAATTACCTCAAAATAATAATAACTATTGTTTACAATGAGAATTAACTCTAAGCTTAAAATTAAAGCCTTTAAGTTTCCTTGAGAATATAAAGTTTTATATTATCTCTCATTAGAGGAAGAGCTAATTCTCACATACTAAAATCTGTTCTCCCTTATTTTCCTTTTGCTTTTCTCTTTGTTATCTATCACTGATTTATCAATAAAAATATAAAGTATACAAATAAGTAAATAAAAAGTATAAAGTTGTTCGTGTTTTTCATAAAGAAAGAATATAACAATCTACATATTTCAAATATATACTTTATGCATATTTTACACATATATTGTATGCAGTATATATTCATGGATACTTTTGTGTGTAGAAATTATTATTGCACACATATTTCTTAGCTAAGGGAAAAGTGAGAAATAAAGAAGAATAGCTAATTTAGAGAATATTTAATTAATAATTACAAAAATAATGAATATACAACACTCATAGAAGATTGATTTTGGAAAAAGAGAATAGTAAACTAAAAATCATAGGAAAAAGGGGTATGTGGCTGCCATCAGTAACAAGCCGTAGTGCCATTATAGAAACAAAATAGATCTTAAAGACTCACAGCTTGGTTTCCTGTGACCCTTTGAGTAATGTGATAACTCCCTTTGAAAACCAGTAGTTTTACATTGTTTTTCTCTTTTAATAAAAAAGAACGTTACAAAAAGAGCACCAGAATTTCTACCCAAGGCATTAGACTACCATTTAATATGTATTAAATGAAATTCCAGGAAAATAAAAATGTAAAGTTTTACAGACTGCTGACTGGTCTGTGGGAACAAAGAGTCTATCAAAAATATTTCATGTTGTGCGTCAGTAAGAGGCTACTTTTTGACCAGTTGAATGTTTTGAGGACTTAAGAATATAACATCAACTAGAAAAAAGGAAGGAAGTGTAGTTTTTTATTCTGAAACACATATTATTTTAAAATACCCAAAATTCTAATACACCTAAATTGCTAACTCCATTCTTTTACATCTTTTTTTTTATTTTTTATTTTTTATTTTTTATTATGTTATTGTGGGGTACAGTTAGGGGTTAGGCATACAAAAATGTTTCGTTCAGGTACCCTTGTTGATAAGAGGTGTTTCCCCATCCCCAGACAGATACCCACCACCATTAATCCAATCCCCCTCACCCTCCCCCCCCCCCCAGTTTCCCACCACAGTCAGTCATTTTCTTGTGGTACTACGTCGGATGATCAAGGTCTACTATATGAGTGAGAACATG
>CAUYQG010058740.1:0-77436 GCA_963574415.1 Tarsius wallacei | reverse complement strand
TTAATTCCTTTTTTCTTAATACTGTGCTATAATCTAGTATTTTCAGATAATAGATTTAAACATATATCTTTTTTTCTCACTGTCTTAACATTGTATCTCTTATTTAGTCAATTCAGATATTCAATAGGTATTTACTTATTCTGTCCATAGTACTCTGTGTTAAGCTGAGGAAGATATGGAAGCCATGTGGAACCGTTCTCCACCTTCAGGGTACCTTAGTATACTGGGGGCAATAAGGTATGCATCTGTAACACAGTTCAGAAAAAAGGAATTAATAAATGCCAACCTAGGAAAATAGTTTCATCTGGAGGGGAAAGGAAGATAAAGGCGAGAAAGAGCATTGAGGAAGATGGTGTCCTTCTTACCATAAGTGACGAGTCCATGGAGTGTGTTGTACTTATGTTTGTGTTTAAGCCCCTCCAGTTTTGTTTTGTTTTTTTGAATCGGAGTCTCGCTGTGTCGTCCAGGCTGGAGTGCAGTGGCACGCTCACAGCCACCTTAGCCTCGACCTGCTGGTCTCAGGCAATCCTTCTGCCTCAGCCTTCCAAGTAGCTGGAACTACAGGCATGCGCTACCACTCCGGGTTTATTTTTTGATTTATTGTAGAGACGAGGTCTCACCAAGTTGCCCAGGCTGGTCTTGAACCCCTGAGCTTAGGCAGGCCTCTCGCCTCGGCCTTCCAAAGTGCTAGAATTACAGGCTTGAGCCACTGTATCTGGCTCACATATTTTTGAGATGAAAACTTTTTATTTAACTGTAACATTCACATAAAAAAGTGCAAACATAGTATATTTCACTTGATGAATTATCACCAAATGAACACATTTATGTAACCAGCATCCTAATCAGGGTACAGAAACTTACAACAGCTCAAAGCTCCCTGGTGTCCCCTTCCAGTCATTACCCTCCAGCGGTAATCACTGTCCTGGCTACAAAACAACATAGGTTAGCTGTATCTTTTTTAAAACTTCATATGAATGGAACCTTATATGATGTACCTTTGGTGTCTGGATTCTTTTGCATAGCATTATATCTGTGAGATTCAACCACGTTGTTATTTGTTGTTTGTTTATTCTCATTTCCGAATAAAAATTCATGAGAAAGCCACAATGCATATATTCATCTTGTTGTTCATGAACACACGAATACATTCCAGTGTTTGGCTCTTATGAGTAGTGCTGCTATAAATATTCTTGCTCACAAAATATTAATGTATTTCTGATAGGAATAAACCTGAGCATGGAATTGCCGGTTCATCAGGTAAAAATGTGTCGAGCTTTAGATACTGGGAAATACCTTTCTGAAGGGGTGGACCAGTTGATGCGCCTATCGCCAAGAGAAAGAGTTCTCAGTGCTCGACATCCTAATACTTGGTATTGTCCGTCTTTCTATGTTATCCATTATGGTGGGTGTCTCACGCATATTTTGGAAATATTTTTCATCTATTCAAAATGTAGTAAAAGCAATTTTTTTCAAGTACCCAGTATTTTTAAAGGTTAAAGTATTTTTAGCACAGTGGCTACCGACTGTCATTCCAGCACTTTGGGAGGCTCAGGTGGGAGAATTGCTTGATCCCAGGTTGGAGCCCAGCCTGGGCACCATAGTGAGATCTCATCTCTACACAAAATGAAAATTTAAAAAAATAAATAAATGAAAGTAAAGATGATCACGACTGAAGAATTTGCTTTGAATTTAACTTCCTGTATCGTGAAAACCTGAGCTTTTACTGCCTGGTGTCATATTACATGAGGGATTAATGGATTGATTGATAGACAGAGATTGCTGTAAATACAGATAACGACAACTATTATAGAGGCAGGTTATGATAATAGCTAAGAGATGAGGCTGTGAACACAGACAATCTGAATTAAATCTTGGGTCCCCCCCCCCTCACTGGCTGTGTGTGATCTTGGGCAGTTACTTAAATATATTTGCCTTAGATTCTCCATCTAAAAAATGCCAAAAACAATATTATATACTCCATATAGTTTTTATGATGATGAAATGAGCTACTATGAATAAAGCACTAAGAACAGTGAGAAATTCAGCAGGTAGTGAATACATATTAGTTGCCTTTATTATTGTACCTAAACCTACATGATATCATTTATATATATACACACATTTTTATATAGACATTACCTAAACTTGTGTAAATTAGGTAGACTTCCCCCATTTTTTCTCCTCCATTTTAGTTACACATCTAGGAAAAATATTCCATGTTAAAAAAAAAAAAAGAAAAGAAAGGAAAGAAAAAAAAAGAAAGAAAAAAGGAGAGAGAGATTGAGAGAGAGAGAGAGAAGGAAGGAAGGAAGGAAGAAAGGAAGGAAGGAAACAATAGGAAAATATAAGCAGGTTCCTCCAAACTTCGACTTCGATTTGCCTAGATTCTTTAGCAAAGTTTAAAAAACAAAATCTAGAGCATATTGGCCAACTTGTCCAAACTCCTCAGTTTCAAATAAAGAAAAGGAGACCTGGAGATGTTAAATGCCTTGTGTGAGATTACATATAGGAGTAGCAGCAAATATAAAAAGCAGTGACCCTCCCACTCAGTCCTCAGCTATTTCTCCATTGCCTTCCCATCTGTTGCAAATATTAAGATGCTAAATTAGTCAAAGTCCATAGATCAGGGTCAATTATTAAGCACATTCAAATCCTTCTGGAAGAGAGATAAAAAGGTACCTAACATTAATTGAAAATATAAACATTCTAGCATCAAAATCCAAAGTTATCTACTTCAAGATGTCAAATAATTTATAAATGATTTATGTAGTACATAAAGACAAATTTATATCACTTTATCAAATTAATCAAGTACTGTGAGAATCAACTGTATTGCCTAATACAAAAAATACATTCAAATTTGTAAAACTTCCTCTTTTCAAAGGAAAAACTCAGTTCTGAAATATACTATTTTATTCCATACCTCTTTTCAGTTATGCATATTTGCTTTAAGCAGAATCTCAAGTGAAACAGATTAAACATAAAGATCATTGCTTTTTATTCATTTGAATTTAATGGAAGATACTTTATTGCAAAATTCTTTGTTTTTACGGAGTGTCTCTTTGTTTTATAAAGTGAAATTAAATTGGCAAATATGAAAATTCAATATTAGCAAAGGTCAACATCTTTCCACTGTTCAAAGAATTATTTTTAATTGACTAAACTATGAATCAATTAATAAGCATGTGGCTTATTTAGAGAACCTTAGCTACATCCCTGAAGCAAAATAATAAACAAATACACAGCAAAGCCATCCTTCGGAACCGAGACTTTAGTAAGATCACAAATTTCTGGGTTTTCTCCTAAGCATCTCTGTGCTATTTAAATAATTTTGATCTTGTGTCTCCACAGTTACCACCCTCTGATTCAGTTTACCCATCCATAAAACTTACTGGGATAGAACATGGTTTCTTCTATTGCTCAAATACAATGAAAACAAACTATGTGTTCCTATCCCATCTACCGGCAAAGATTCTAGCTTTTAAGAACCTACTCATGAGAACAGAATGTGGAACTAAGGAAGCACTGAATTTGCTGGAGGGAATGACTAGATGAACATTATAGTAGTTACCCGACTTAGTCTTTTTTCCTCCAACATTTTCTTACGAAATTCTCAAACCTACAGAGAGGTTGAAAGAATTATATAGTATTCTCCTACACACTCCCTGGACTCTATACCGTTTACATATTTTTAGAATTGTTTCATTATGTTCTATCAATGTCTATCCATTAATCCAGTTTAATTTTTATGCATTTAAATTAAGCTGTGGATATCAGTGCCCATCGCCCTAAAATCTTTCAATGCAATTTTTATTTTAAGTATTTTTGTATTAAAAATGTGTTATCTGTGAAATAAACAAACTTAAGTGCACCAATTGAGAAGTTGTGAGAAATGCAAGTAACCAAACCATTATCCATTATTCCAGCAAGTTTCCTCTTGCTGCTTCTCTTTTTCTTTCTTTTTTTTTTTAATTTTTATTTTTTGAGTCGGAGTCTCACTTTGTCACCCAGGCTGGAGTGCAGTGGCACACTCACGGGGCCACCCCAGTGTCGACCTGCTGGGCTCTGGCGATCCTTCCGCCTCAGTCTTCCAAGTAGCTAGAACTACAGGTGCGCACTACTACTCCTGGCTAATTTTTGATTTGTTACAGAGACAAGGTCTCGCCAAGTTGCCCGGGCTGGTCTCGAACCCTCCCTCAGGCTCAGGCAATCCACTGACCTTGGTCTCCCCAAGTGCTGGGATTATAGGCTGAGCTACCGAGCCTGGCCAGCTTCTCAATTTCTACCCTCTCTGTATTATGGAGGCAACCACTGTTCTGACTGTCTCACCATAAATTGACTCTGCCTGCCATAGAACCTAATCTAAATGGAACCATACAGCATTCATTCTTGTGTAAGTCTTCTTTCACTCAGCCTGATGTTACTTTATGTATCCGAAGTACATTCCTTTACATTGTATTTGTATAATACAGTGTTTACCCAGTCTCTTCTTTTTACATTCCCTCTTTTTCAAGTTCATTAACATGAGATTTTAAATTTTCTTTTTTACTTTAGATTCAGAGGTTATAAGTGCGTATTTGTTACATGGACACATTGCGTGGTATCGGGATTGGGCTCTCTTTAATGTGGATTCTTCAGGTCAGCCTGGGTTTCGAGAGTGTCAGCTCAATGGGCCAGCCAAGCTTCAGAGAGTCGTCGAGGAGCTGGTAAACCTAGCCCTGGAAGTGTCAGCTCTAATGGGCTGACAAGCCAAGCCCTGAGAGTGTTGCTGGTTTGGTGGGCTGGCAAGCCTAGCCCCATGGATGTCTCAGCTTCCGAGTCTGGCTTTTATCAGCAGCTCTCCTGGTTCAGTTAGCTCTGCTGGTTGGCAAGCCAGCCTCCGGGGTGCATGGCTTTTCAACTCAACAATCCTCTGCAGCTCTTGAGGTCGCAGCTTTTCAGGGTCGAGGTTCTTGTCCAGGAAGAATGAGGAACACCAAAAGCCGGAAAGTGAGTAAGCAGTATTTATTGAGAGGACAAAGAAGCTCCCACGAGAGAGGGAACGGAAGGGGTTGCCCATCTGGGACCGAAAACCTGGTGCTTATATAGCCCTGAGTCCAAGCCGATTGGTTAGCACGAGCTGTGCACTGTAGCTGTTCTGATTGGTCAGTATAAGGTAGGGCCTAATGGTGAGCTGATTGGTTGCTTTTCAATCCCAGCAGTGAGTATTTAAGTTTTAGCTTGAGAGGCTCCCAGGGAACTTGTTTACCAACGCTGAGCCTGAGAGGCCTGCCGGGAGTTAGCTACATTGATTATCAGAGGACCCGCCAGTCTGCCTGCCTGGCCTTTCTCCAGCTATCTCCTGTCTCATCTTTACATTCTTATACAAGTCTTTTTGTGGATATATGCTTTGCTTTCTACTGCTTAAGTCTCCAGGAGTAAAATTGCTGGGCTGTAAATAAATGTATGTTTAATTTTATTTAAAAAAAAAAAAAAAGAGCTGCCAGAAATTTTTCCAAAGTGATAGTACCATTTTACACAGATCCCAATAATACCCAATGGGTATTCTACTTAATAATAATACTTATCCTTACCAACAGTGTTGACACACAGCTTTTGTTTTTTAAAGTTAACTACATGGATTATAATTTATCTTAAATATGATATACCATACCACATTTTGCTAGAAACTGCACAAGAAAAATAATTAGACTGAAGTGATTTGGTATTAAGATAAAACTGTGGTAACTACATGCAGTAATTTCATTAAACATCAAAATGATTGTTACTAGTTTTACTGCTGCAATGGCATGGACGGCTAGCATTTTATTTGCTTCTAATTGCTGTCCTTCTCTCAACTGGAGCTCTTTAAAGTCTGGTTTCTTATTATTTCTAACTTCTCTAACATGTTTGTTGAATTTCTATTTCAGTTTTACCAGTTATATAGCAATTATATCTGGATTAAATGGATATACAACGTTTCATGACAGCAAATAATTATGCCTATGTGTCCACCATTGCATTTCCAGAGTCTAGCATAATGAGCACAGGAAGCACTCAATACTTTTTTTTTTTATGTTTTTGAATATGTAATTACTTAGAAGATAATCCTAACCATTCTTCTCTAGCTCTTTCTTTACCTGGAAAAATGGTGAGCGCTTCTCAAGTTTTTTGAGGTTTGAGATAATATATGTAAAATTATCTTATACAACGTCAGATACAAAGTATGTACTTACCTTTTTGAGCTACTTTTTATAAATATAAGTATTATTAGGAGATATGACCTGCTTTCCCTTTTCTTTTCATTAACTTTTGAAATCTCATCCAATGTCACAACTTCAGTCCTCATCACGAACTCCGACATCTCCTGTAAGTTCCAGTTCTGTGTTCCCAAAGGGCAGCTGCACATCCACGTTGGATGGTAAAACTCGTCGTGCTTAAACTCAATTAAAACCAAACACTCCCATTTCATTCCTAACGGAACCACCGCACACCCAAGCACTTACCACATTATTCTGACTTCATTTTCTTCTTACAGACCGTTGTTTGTCAAATCCAGTGAACTCTCCCTAAGTGCCATATGTTTATATTTTACTTCCCGTCTCCTCCATTCCAAATGCCAGTGTCCTAATTCGGAACGCCTACTTACGAATTGTACTATCCCAACAAAGTTCCTTGTCTCCATTCTCTCCCTGTCTTTAATCCATACACTTTGCCATGGTTAATCTCCCCAAATTATTGCTAAACTCATTTTACTCAGCCCTCAAAAACCTCCCAGGACTCTCCATTGACTACTGAGTAAATTCAGATTATTTTATCCAGAATTCAAATTCTCCTTCCCAACTCTTGCAATCTCATTTCCCATCACACTCTTGAACTCCAGTCAAAAAACATCAGCAACTATTGTCCGATCATGATCTACCTCTTGTAACTACTCATACTGGCCATTATGCAAAAATGTATCTTCCTTCATCTCAAGCCCAAATCCTATCCCTCCTTCAAGGCCAGATAAATGTCACAAATGCTTCCATGTCCCACTAACTGAACAATCTTACTTTTCTCTTACCCAAGTATTACCCACGCATATTACAATGATCTTTTCTTGGGTAAAATGACAGATTTTTGTGCCGCTCATTAAATGGTAAGGTTTGCTATTGCTGTCCATCAAAAGAGGACTGGATTAAAAAAATGTGGTACATATACACAATGGAATACTACGCAGCCATAAGAAAGAACGAAATCATGAATTTCGCAGCAACCTGGATGGAACTAGATTCTATAATACTGAGTGACCTCTCACAGAAACAAAGAACTGAGTATCAAATGTTATCACTCATATAGTAGACCTTGATCATCCAACGTACTACCTCAAGAAAATGACTGACAGTGTTGGGAAACTATGGGGGGGGCGATGGGATTAATGGTGATAAAAACCTTTCTGGGAATGGGGAGACACCTCTTATCATCAAGGGTGCCTGACGAAGCAATTTTGTATGCCTAACCCCTAACTGTACCCCATAATACCATAATAAAAAAAAATTAAAAAAAAAAAAGAAAACAAGAGGAGAATGGGACCGGGCTCAGTGGCTCAGCCTGTAATCCTGCGCCTCACCGGTGAGTGGATTGCCCGAGCCCACGGGTTCAAGACCCGCCTGGGTAACTTGGCGAGACCTCATCTCTACAATAAATCAAAAATTAGCCGGGCGTGGTAGCGCGCGCCTGCAGTTCCAGCTGTCTGGAAGGCTGAGGCGGAAGGATCGCCAAAGCCCAGCAGGTCGAGGCTGCGGTGGCTGGCAGCGGCCACTGCACTCACTCCAGTCTGGGCAACAGAGTGAGTCTCCAACTCAAAAAAAATAAAATAAAATAAAAATAAATTTAAAAAAAGAGGAGAATGGGACACAAATGAAATTTAAATAAGAAACAAACAGAAAAAACAAAGGAGGGGCCAAGCCCAGAAAGAATGGGATAAAAAAACACAATATGCAGTCGAAGCATTACAGCCCACCCTTCTCATCCTTCCCTCAAATTCATACATGTTCTTTTCTCCCTCTCTCTTACCCCTCTCTTCTCTCTTTTTTGTAATAGCACCATTGGGATCTCAGGTCAGGGAGAAAATAATTTTGAAAACTACTAAGATAAAAGTGTACAATCATTTAAAATAATAAAAATATATTTTTAAAAAGCATAAGAAAGAACAAACTCATAGGTTATATACCTTGATCTTTTTCCATTGCAAATTAAAATTTAACAGAAAAGTATTAATTTGCTTGAAATTGACAGTCTTTCTAGTCATGAAACTGAAGATGTGACCAAGTGCAGTGGTTCATGCCTGTAATCCCAGCACTTTGGAGACTGAGACAGGAGGATCGCTTGAGCTTAAAAATTCAAGACCAGTCTGGGTAGCATAGCAAGGCCTCACCTCTACAAAAAACAAACAAACAAAAAAAAAACAATAACCAGGTGTGGTTACATGCACCTGTAGTTTCAGCTACCCATGAGGCTGAAGTGGAAAGATCGCCTGAGTTCAGGAGGCTATGATGAGTTGTGATTGTGCCACTGCACTCCAGCTTGGATGACAGAGGACCCTGACTCAAAAAAAAAAAAAAAGGACAATGTAAAGTTGTAATGGCACGTGTAATTAAAATATAAATTTGGAAAAAAACATTTCCTCAAATGTCTCATACTATTATGACTATTAAACTTGAATAATGTCATACATTAAATATAAAAAAATAGTTTTGTTTTGAAATTCTACAAAATGATTAAGAAAGAACAAGAAAGTTCACACAAATATAATTTTAAAAAAAATTTTTGACTTAATTTTGCTTTTATTTTAATCTTCAGATCTGTGTGAAGCTTGTTCCGTTCCTTATTTCAACTTCAGTTAGGTGTCTACAGATTTTTGCATTGTTAACAACATTGACGACTTGTAATCTATTTTTAAGAATCTTTTTGGGGTGTTGAAAGCATCAAGCTTTTCTAGAAAACGTAGCATAAGAATAACAAAATAGTAAAGCATTTACATATATTAATTGCTCTGCACCTGCATGATTATTCTGTGATTTTTCACATTCTAAAATGATAGTCATCCATTGCCTTTGATATAAGAATGAATATACACAGCATAGCTTCTGGTGCTTTTTTCTTATTTCACCAGCCTTTGTTTGAGTTTGATGAAAAGGACTATGAAGAGAATAGAAATGTTAGCTAATGCGTCTGATTTATTTATTTTTTTATGGGCCAGGCATTTGAGTATTTAAAATAGGTGAATTCCTTTTTCTCTCCCAACAACCACCTAGAGCAGGTATTTTATGACCCTCATTCTACAGTGGAAGAAATTGACACATAAAAAGTTTAAGCCAGCTGGGATTTCAACCCAGGTAGTGTCACTCTAGAGGTTGTATTGATTACACTTTACTCCCTCTAGATCCTATTTTATTTATTTCAAAACAAAATTAACAAATGAAAAACACTTCTCTGTAGTGAGCATCCTACTAAAGGACCATTCTATTAATAATCTTTGGCTGCAAAATTGTAATGTATGCTACTTTTAAAGTCTTGAATAATTAAACATGGGCCCTGGCCAAATTTGCAGCACAATCAGCAAGCATTTTCCACATTTGTCTAAATTCAAAAATTTCATCAGCCTCTTTAAAACTCTCAACTGTATAGATAACAGCAGACAGTACTTTCTTCACTGTCTAGACTAAATCAATTACCTGGCACCTAAAATGGCAGGTTAAGGGGCGTTTGAGAGAGTTTTATCAAATCACTGCAAATTCCACAGCTCATCATAGTTCACACATTGTCAAAAAGGACTTGAGAAAGGAAGAGTGTGAGTTAGAAAAGAAGAAATGACGAGAAAAGAATATATAAGCCCTCATTTTATCAAACAAAACCCCTTCATTTGATATGTGGGAAGGCAACAATTTTTCTCTTTCAGTGTTTATTGAGTTTCTCATTTTCATAAAAATAGCATCAAAATAAACTCTTGGGAGATTTAACTTAATTTTGAAATGACAAGGAAAATTCATATTAAGGTTTTGAATTAGAAAGTATGCATGAGTATAAAAACATACTTAGCTAGTTATGCTTTTATTATCTTGCAGTTTCATCTTACCACATGATATTATTTTATTTCCGTGACAGTAGATTGCAGTAGCTGCCCATTATCTAGATTAAGGGGATTCATAACTGAATTAAGACAGGAAAAATAAGTAACCAATTGAACAATTTATAACAAGATATTTTTATAGCATTTCCCAAATGATTCTAGTGAGATAAAAATGTGATATGTTAAATAGTATTGAAAGCTGAGTTTCACAATTATTACATGCATGCTTGTTGAAATATTATCTGTTTACTTGCATAATTTATATGATGAAAAATATAAACAATTTTTGAATGTGTTTAAAATCTTAATACTGGAGGAAAAATAAAGACTGCAGTATGCTCATGCTTCCTATACCTAAGTTCTGAAAATGATTTTCCTATTTTGAAGCTAAGGAAAAAATGTGAAAGTAAAAGATAAGCTACCTATAGATCAGAAATTTACCACCATATCTTGATAATTTTTTCCTTTATTTCTTTGGTGTTAAATTCGTTTTATGTACTAATTCCCTCACTCAGTCATTATGTAAGATGAAATGTTTTCTCTTGAGGTTGGAGTTCGACATGTTCACCTATTCATAGTATAGTTCATAAGCATGTCTAAATCGAAAACAGACTATTCTTGTTAGACTCCCAGCTTTGTCATTTACTAGCTAAATGGCTGCTGGTAAATTACTTTCTCTCCATAATTACTCTATAAAATGAAAATAATAGTATCTACCACTATAGAGTTGCTCTATAAATTAAATGAGAGAATTCACAGAACCTAGCACAAAGTTAACATTCAATATAAATACTATCAGGTATTGAGTGAAAAATTAATAGTGAATTTGACTACTTAAGCACTTGAAATATCTTTTGCTAACAAATTTCATAAGAACTGTATAGTGTTCTGTGGAACCAAGCAATAGAAACTCCATCAATAAAGACTGAGCAACTGAAAGAGACCACCACAAGGTCCAGTTGGGAATGCAGTGATATTACACCATGAAATACAATGGCGATAGCAGGCAGACAAATAGCAGAAAGTAACTGGAAGAAATTAAGATAAAGTTCTTGGTAGGTGATTATGTGCTATAGATCTTGGTAAGTACTCAGTGAGATCTGGGACAATACTGAATCTGCAAATTGAGGGACATAGTTGTTATAGCATGTTCTCAAACTCAACCAAGGGAGAAAGGGCTCAAATGCAACGTGAATCACCTTATGAAATAGATTATTTTCACAAAGTTTTACTATCACTCAATTTAAAGTTAATTTAATATCAAAGTAAATTCTAAGAACTTTTAAGTCATCTGGAACAGTTAACTTTTTAAGAGAAGATTATATTTAAAACTTTCTCTAAAAAAAGGCACCTTCTGCAATGAAAAGTGATAGTCTCTGAAGTATACTTTTAAAAAAAATCTAAGTTTGCTATATTCTAACCCTTCCTGATGAAACAGAGCTGAATAAATAGAAGAAAAACTACAAAGGTGTCAAATAGCACATTATGAACCTCATATTAGAATTGATTATTTCCTATAATTTTATTAATTCATAAATTTCTTCAGTTGCTGCAATTCAAGAGTCCAGCTAGGTTTTATCTATAGTTTGAAATAGTGAATCCTTTTATTTATAGCTTTGGGAGAATAACTCTTGATATAGGTGAAGGAGATGGAATTATAAATGTTAACTAGTCTCTGTAAGAAATGTTTTCAATAAATGTGGAGATGAAAACATTCACAAACACATTCTGAATTTAGTGACAATTAGTGTTTCCCTCTTAGGATTGTGTGAAAACTCCTTTTGGGATAGACATCTACATCTGAAAGGTTTAATGCAGTTTCTGTGTTATACTAACTGCAATCTCTAAAAATCTTTTCTGCTAATAGGCCACTATGGGTAGCCATAGTCAAGCTAACACTGTTAATTCAAGAATATAAACCACAAGAAAGGTCAGAGAGTCAATTTTTAAAATAATTTTCCTTTTGATCTTAAAGTTAAGTAATTTAGTAAGCCTTGTAGATTACATATTTTATTATAATGTGTAAGATAGATTTATTATCAACATAATAACATTTTCAAATCTTAAACGGCATATTTTTCTACATGTATTTGATTTTTTTTATCCTACCCCCTTTCCCTCCACTAGACATGAAGTCAGCAGACTACGCTTGTTTTGGTCACGAGGTCACATCTATCATACAGTCTTCAGTATCTAGCATTAATTCATTCATCAGTGTTTACCACATGCCTACTAAGGTCTAGGCACTGTTAGCAGTGAAGGATATACCGCTATAAACAAGATAGACCATTTTGCTGATTTTTTGAGGTTTACATTCCTGCAGGCAAGACAAAAGAAACAAATAGGCCCTTGGTACATATTTGCGAACATGTAAAAGCAATGAATATTTATTATCAATTATTTCATATCCTTATTCTGATAGAATCTGAACATAATGATCTGTACAACTTTCTTGAAGTGTTCTTCTTCTAAGTCTCTGTTTTGAAGATAAGATAATATTTTTCCATCAACAATGAGCTACCAACTATTCATGAGTTTACCTTTGTATCTATAAATAAGCATGAAGTTTATGCACATTTATTCATATTGTTATAATTGAAAAAAATCACTTAAGACTATGTCAATGTGAATATGAATCACTTTTCCTTTTTTGGGGATTAAGTCAGAAATTTCCACCTCTCTCTTTTTTTTAAATTTGCTGTCAATGAGCAAAGTATAAAACAAGTCATTTCTCTATTCTACTGTCATAAAGTAATAAAACATTTATTAGTGAGCTGTATTAAAAAGGCTACATTGAATTTATCAGAGTGCTCTTTTCAGGCAGCTCAAAGGAGGATCTGGCAACACCTACACAGGTGCATTCTATATTAGTGTTACACAAGCATGTGCATATTTAATACATAAATTGCCTTATGTTTACTCAATATAAATATTTGCGTTCATATACAATAATCATTTAATAATATATTAACTTGGGAAAACAGAATGTCCCCAGAGATGCTTTCATGTATAACTTTTTATGGTACTCCATCCACATGTCATTTATCAAGCTCTCGTCTTTGAAAAAATCAGTTTGTACAATGAAGAAAAACTTTGAAAAACACCATTCCTAATTTCACTGGCAATTGAACTACTATTCTCCTACTTTCCCTTTGATACCAAGTTTCTTTCCTGCTGTGATGGTGGCGTTCCTTTATGACCAAAGGTCAACATCATATCACAGAACACCTCAATGCCATCAAAGAGAAAACAGTCTCCAATAATCTCACCCTAAACTGACACTACTCTTTTCAAATGGCTGATTGTATTTTTATGTACTATCTGTTTTTTTTTTCTGGGTGGATATTTTTGCCCATTAATTAAAGCCATTGTGCGATGAATGACCTTGTTTTAGAACTGTTTGTTTTTTTTAAAATTACAAATCAGAACATTGCAATTATAATAAAAGATTAGTATTATATAGAGTTTATTTTAAAATTTTCAGTTTAATGGAACTAAATAAAAAGTCGGGATTGGATTGATCTAATACCCTCAAACTATTTATTGGGACATATTTTCTGTTATCAAAAGACAAAGCTTCTTATGCCAATGATACTATTGAGTTTTACTCAAGACACAGAAAATACGAACAAGTAGCTAACAGAGAAAGGGATGCCATCTTTCATTCTTACAATGAGCTAACATCCACAGAACAGGATATGGAGATTTTAAAAAATCATCCTTAAATGGCAAAATTGCCTAAAATATACATATCATTCTTATCTGAACAATACAAGTCTGTAGTACAACTCCAAGATAATTAAGTTACATTATAAACAACTATAAGTAATTTTGTTTGCTTTATACACTGTTTTCTTGAGAATACACTAAATTTTAACTTATGCTGTATCTATCAATGCTGTGTAGCAGAAAGATCAGTGGACAAGGGAAGGGAGTCATGTTTTGCCCTAATCTTGTCACTGACTGGATGTGTTATCTTATGTGAAGCATTTAATATCCCTGGGTCTCAGTTTCCTCATAAGCAAAGTAAAGCATCTACAAGAGAATTCACAGAGTAAGGAATCTGCAAAGTAAGAAATCTACAATGATTGATTAGTAAATAATTTTATATTTCTAAATGTTATAAGTCTATTAAATCTAGGTAGCTAATATTTGACCTAAAAAGTTTATAAACTAGAACATCTTATTTACCCCACTGATTTTAATTAAGCATAAGAAAGCAAATTATTTCCGTGCAACACTAAGAAATGAAGTTTTCTTTACTATCAGAACCTAACTTTAAAGTTGTCCCTAATTTTTACTCTGTTTTTAATACACTTATCACGCAATGCCTACGAAGCTTCAACTAGTTCTCTCTACTTGTAATATCCTTACCACATTTTTTGTAGATATTTTTGGGGCAATTTCCTACTTAATTTTCTCATTAATATGCATGCCATTTCTTCTGAGCTTCTGTTTTGCACTTGGGGTATAATGTATCTTCTGAATATTATATTCTTGAGTAGTCAATAAATACTCATTGTGTGAATGATAATTGTCCTTGGGTTTGGTGAAAACAAATTGACATCCACATTTCTTCAAAAACTTAATCATTAAATATAGAAAAGCAGGCATGTTGGACATAAAAAGAACATTAGACAGTAATTAAAAAGTCAAACATTGGAAGAAAAAAGTGTTGTGTGCATATTCTGTGCTAGGCACAATGTATTTTCACATACATAATCTCTGTCTTTAATCTGAGTTATTTTAAAATTTAAAATATAAACACATTAGTATAGCTTTAATTATAAAATAAAAACAAATAATATTCAAAAATGAGAAATGGGTACTAAAATGTTTAACAAACAAAATGTATTAATATCTAAAAAAAGTAAAGCTCTTAGACAAATTATCTTTAAAATCAGTAATTTTCTAACAGATAAATAATCGAAAGACATACATAGAAAAACCATAGGCAGAAATGCGACTATGTAATTATTATTTAACTGTTTGTCCTCACTAATAATCAAGTAAATGCAAGTTAAAAAACTACCATTTGAGAATGCAGTAAATCTGCACATGGCACCCAGCATTGTGCTTGTTAGTTTGCTTATTGGTATTCCCTGCTAAAGTAAAATGGTGTAGGGCTGGGTCTGTGCCCTTTAGTGACACACCTACAGTACCTGCATGACAAAATTTACAAAAGTATCTTGAATGGATTAACTAATGAATGTGAAAGTACATGAATGAAACTGACAGTATTTAATACTATGAATGTATTGTGAATTGGGCACTCTCCAAACATCCACTTCTGACCTGGCTTCTAAGTTTGGCAACCTAGGCTCACTGAACAGTCTCTTACTCATGTATAAGATGTTCTTGTAGGATCCATAAATCTCCACAGACCATTTAACCTTAACATACTACCAAATGAACTTATCTTATCCAACAAACAGTCTCTTCCTGCATTGATTTTGATTAATTGTTCTACCCCTGACTCTATCAACCAGGTTAGAAACTACAATCACCTTCCTCCCTTCCTTATTTTCCGTGAGTCACTTAGTCCTTTGCTTTTTACTTTCTAAATACACCTCTCTTCTTGACGACATCGTCACTCTCATTTTCTTCCTTTGAAACCATTACAATAACTTTTAACTGGGTTTTCTGCTTTCAATGTCAACCCCACTTCAATCAGTTTTTCAAGTGCAGTCACGTTGTTACCTCTTGTCTTGAAATTCCTTCGTGATCTCCTTCCTGTCTTTGACAGGATAAAGTGAAAGTCCTTTTGTGGAGTGAAGAGATCTTGCCCTAATTTGCCACCCACCTCTCTTCACCCTGGCTGCACTATAAGTTTCACACACACCAAACCATGTGCCCTTTCTTAGACACACCAAATTTTCACACTTAAAAGTTTTGCATCTGCTAGTCCCTGGGTGCCCTTTCCTATCTTAGAAAGTAGGATTACGTCCATTCCACCAGGCCAGACTAAAGTGTCACTTCCTCTGTAAATTTTTCCTTAACTCCACTCTGAAGATATGATAACACTTTGCTTTGCAACACTTTCGAACCTCTATACAATTTGTTATTAAACTTACCTAACCATATTTCATGTCTGTCTTCCTTACTCAACTTCTGGGTATCACCAGTGTCTGGCACATACAATTCAAAAATATCTCCGTGTTTGTTATTATACAAGTGGTACCAACTGACACAGAAGCTCAAGGAAGGAAGCATTGACTCAAAATATTTTAATTTCAGTATTTGTTTTGTCAACATTTTAAAGAATGATCTTTGCACCTTTGCATTTACATAAGTATGAACTAATAAATGTGCTTCAATACCTAATGCTGACCAACAAAAGACTGCCTGTTAAGAAACTATTTCATGGCTTTAAAAGCAGTATGATATTAATTAGAATATACAGATAGAAACATGAAGTATAATACTGATTAAATAACTGAATCTATATTAAATTAAATGGAGGGTAAATGTTTATATTAAGCAAGACTTAAGGGAATAAATAATATAATTACATTAAATTGTATCTTTAGCTTCTTGAAACACCTTAAGATATTTTCCTGGCTATCTAATTACCTTGAGTATATTTTTAAAACAATTCTGAAATGATTTTAAAATGACTATGTTGTTTCAATAACAAATCAAGCAGATGTAAGAACATGGCACATTTTAGATATATAAGCAAGAGTGTGATTTATTTTGAACTACCTTTAGAAGCAGACAAATTGCTTCTATGCTATCAGATTCCATTATTCTTCTATTTCATAACCAATATTTTGAAAACACTGTCGACTTTATGAAGAAATGTAAGTGTCCAGAATGTATGCTTAATGTTAATAAAAACAGTCTATAGTAATTAGGTCGGGTTCAGTGGCTCAGTCTGTAATCCCAGCACTTTGGGAGGCCAAGGAGAGTGGATTGCCAGGGCCTGTGGTTCGAGACCAGCCTGGGCAACTTGGTGAGACCTCGTGTCTACAATAAAAAAAATCAAAAGTTAGCCGGGTGCGGTAGTACATGTCTGTAGTTCCAGCTACTCAAGGTGGAAGGATCGCCGGGGCCTAGAAGGTCAACGCTGGGGTGACCATGAATGTCCCACTGCACTCCAGCCTGGGAGACAGAGTGAGACTCCAACTCCAAAAAAAAAAAAAAAAAAAAAGGAAATATATAAAATAGAAGAGTGAACATAAGGTCTGTGTCTCATTTTTGAATTGAATTTTTGTTATACAAAGTTTATTTATTCTATAATTTATCCTTTAAAAATTAAAAAAAATACCTCCATAGCTATGCCCTTGTTACTTTACAGTGATTTTGGAGGGGTGACTGAGATTATTTTTAGAGCCTTTGAGGAAATAAGAAGATCAAATGGCAAACTTAGGGTTCATTCAGGAAGAAAGATATTAGAGTCATCTCTATTAACTAAGTTAATGGGAAGGAACTATAGTGCAGAAAACATGAAATTAAATACTCTGATGCTTCCATGTAGTAATACTATGGGGGAAGGAGAATGGTGAAAAGTTGTAGGTGAGAGAAACACTGAGATAATCTGTTGAATCACAGTGATTGCAATAGCACAAAATTGTCTCTGAATTATAGGTGAATAATTTTTTAAAAATAATGTTTACAAAATTTAAAGTCTACCACAAGGTGGGTTTGTTTTATTTCCATATTGCTATGAGATATGTGAAAGATGTTTTATTTGTTTATTTATAAATGTTTAATACATTGTTCCAAAGCGCAATACAAACATGTTGAATGCTAACTTTTTTTCTTTTTTTTTCATAGTTGATAAATTTATTTATTTATTTATTTTAGAGACAGGGTCTTGCTATGTCACCCAGCCTGGAGTACGGTGGCATGATCATATCTCACTGTAACCTTGAACTCCTGGGCTCCAGTGATCCTTTCACCTAAGCTTTGCAAATAGCTAGGACTAAAGGCATGTGCCACTATACCCAGCTAATTTTTTCTTTCTTCTTCTTTTTTTTTTTTTGTAGGGATAGTGTCTCTCTATGTTGTTCAGACTTGTCTCCAACTTCTAGCCTCAAGTGATTCTCCCACCTCATTCTCTCAAAGTACTGGGATTCCAGGTGTGGGCCACCACGCCCAACCATGAATGTTAACTTTAAAATTGGTACCTATGATGAAAACAATAAGTCCTAGGGAATGGTATAGAAAAATAAAACTTTTAAATTAAAATAATATGGCATCTCATTGTAGTTTTGATTTGTATTTCTCTGATGATTAGTGTGGCTGAGCATATTTTCATGTATCTGTTGGCTGCCTGTATATTTTCTTTTGAAAAAGTGCCTATTCATGCCCTTTATTCACTTTTTAATAGGGTTATTTAAAGTCTACCATAAGGTTTTTTCCTGTAGGCTCATTTGTTAGGCCTTTGTCAGATACATAATTTGCAAATATTTTTTCCGCCATTCTGTGGGTTGTCTCTTTACTCCCTTGATGGTTTATTTTGCTGTGCAGAAGGAAAGCCAGCTTTCAAATCTGAAATGTTAGCATTGACTGCAATTTTATTTGTTTAGCTTAGTAAAAAGTATGTCTTTGCTCTTGGTGATATGACCTGAAAAACAATCCTGAAACACTACAATGTTAAATACACCATTGATGAAATAACTTTCTCTTCAGCTTTTTTTTAAGGTTCCCAGCCTCTAAATTTAGGTCATCAGGGAATTATTTCAAGGAACTTTTCAAGTCAAATGAACAGTAAACACTACCATTAAAGCAAATAAATATGTTACATAAACATATAATTGTTGTGATTGATGTCATGATTTGTTACATTTAAAGTTTTATGAAAGTATTAATTAACTCAGCACAGATTTGGTCATTATGAGTGACCATAATTAACAGAAAACTCTATTCATCTTTCATACAGAATCAGTGAAAATGTTTGACATTATCTCTGAAAAAGTTGAGGATTATGATGTAGACACAGTGATCAAATCACATTATCACATTTTGTACTGAATCATTCCTTGACTTGGCTTCCTATGGCATCCTTATGCACAGTTTACACTTGACTATCTTTAGTCAACTAAACACCTACTCTCACTCTTAGGTTCACTCGTTTTAATTTTTTTTTCTCTTGTTCATTCTAATTAGAGAGCTGATGCTTATTTTAGATACAAGAACTCAAGACACTTGCATTCATTTTCTAGGACTCGATAATAAAGAAAAAAAATGGCCAAGATTTTTTTTATTTTTCCAAATCTAACATTTCATAATCCTCTGACGTCTCTCATCTTAGCCCTTATACCTTAGAGTACATGGCAGCAAATACACAGCAGGTGCTTAATGAATGCTTGTTTAGATAATATGGCATAGCTTTTACTACTTTATTCATCTAGCCTGACAGCAGGAAGATTGTGTATCTTAAAGTTTTTCACAAAACTAATGGTTGGAACATCTCACAACTCTCTCCAACTGATTGATTTGAAATCATTGCCTTTATACTCTTCCCATAAAACTGCGGGTTTTTACAGCTTTATAGACAATAACAAGTACACTTAATTACACATGCACAGTAGCAATAATCTCTAAAGATAATTTAATTTCTGAAGCCATGTACTGTAATCTCAGCAAAATCACAGTTTCACACAAATCAAATGGGGGTGAAGTATAAGGATGAAAACCAATTTGTGGCACTTTGCCATACTCTAAACCTATCTTACAAGTTTGGTAACTTTAAAATCAAAATTAGTTTATAGTAGAACCAAATAATGTAAATGGGTGCCTTAATCTGAACGAGAGATTGTTGACAAAAGACACATAATTCACACTAGGCATAACTGAGTGCATAAAAATGCATTTTTATTTTTGGAAAAGAATGTAAGTAAAACTAAGGTCAAAAGCATGAGTTAGGTGTGACTTTTACACACCATACTTGAAATAGTGTAAACGCTATTGAAGTATTCATATAAAAATTATTGAATTTAGAATTAATGCATACGTTAGACAATTTGATGCTATTGTTTGGATGCTTTTGTTTAGAATGCTTGCAACTCATCATAAAGACAGATCAAAGTAAAGTATTCCTAACAGTTTCTTGCAGAAGTTTAAAACACACAATACTTCTGTTCAATAGTGCACTGAATGTATAAATGATTTACAGAAATTGTCTGTAATTAGGATGTCATATCTGATTTTTTATCCTGACATCAAGCACAATAATTCAGTACATGAAAAAGCTATACCATTTTTATTTACCAAATGAAAAACTTTACTCAAGGGAATATATAAATGTATAACTGTTTTAAAGGTTTCTTTAGTCCTTTTTCATAGTAATCAGAATAAAGGGTCAATATGTCAACATAAGTTGAAAATAACCTGAAAATAATGCAAACCAAAATTTATATTAATGATTTTGGCTAAAACTTAATAAATCCAGTGGAAGAAAAAAGAAATCTTTACACTAAACTTCACACGTAGAAACAGGAACTTCATACAAGTATGATGCTGAAAGCTTCAAAAGTCTAGGAGAAATTAGTTATTTCAAAAATGAGTTTTGATTTAAATGTAAGCTCAAGGTAGTTATGAAAAACTTTAGTGGAAATTGGAAAGACCTTGTTAAAATAATTGAGCTTACAGAAGTAGTGATAAGAATGTAAATCTGAAAATTGCCTCTGCATCAAATAGCTAGCTAAATAATCCTAGAAGTAGAATCATTTTTCTTTCTCTCAAAGCAAAATTGGAATTTTAATAGCTGCAAAGTAAGTAGTATGGAAACCAACAGCACCTAGATTTTCATCTCTTGTGAGACACGTTAAGGCAGATGTAGAATAATACTGTTTTATCTTTGAGGCTTGTAAAGCTCAATTTTAATATATAAATGCTAAATTTTAGGGTTTTTAAAATGATATATTATGATCCATAAATCTATTTAATGTTTTTGAATAAACAAATAATAGTTCCAACTTTTCTTCCTTTGAGTACTATCAACCAATTTTTCAGGATTTTTTAGATTATAGTATGATAACTATGAAGACAAACCCTGTTTCCTGCTAATGCACCAATTTCCCAAAAAATTCCTGGGTCTGCTCAAACTCTCTTCTGTGTTTGAGAGAGTGGTGGTGGGGAGGACAAAATGCAGCAAACTGATGAAATGCTGAGCAAGGTTCAGTTCTTTCAAGCTTGCATGGATCTGAAATAAATCATATTAATAGATGCCTTTTTTCCTTCACAAAGCAATTTAAGTTGGACTAAGCTTTAATCAATTGGTAAATTGAAAATTTACTCACATATATCTTTCAATAATTGTACTTTTTATAACCTCCACAGATTGTGTGTGTGTGTGTGTGTGTGTGCGCGCGCGCACGCGTGTGTGTGTGTGTGTATGTGTCCTTTCCCTTAAGAAAAGTCTCAGTTGTGATAACACAGGCATTATTTCAGCAAAGAAAGTGCAATGTGACTCAGAAACTGCAATGTAGCTAATGAGGAGATGCAATTTAACATCCTCATTTTTAAAAAATAACATTTTAAGACTTTTTCATATTTAATGTAGATATATCCACTTCTGTGTAGAGACTACTATAGATTTCAAGCCATATAATCTATATCTCAGCAACTGGCTGCAATTATGCACTGCTTTACATTGTAATAATATACTATGTAAACAACATATTTGTAATTATGTAGGCATTTTTATGCCATTTAGAGACCTATTGCTTATGTTTGTCTCGACACATATTAGCTGTATGAATGACTGGTCAAGCTTCTAAAGGATATTTCCCTATACATAAAATAGAATTTATAATTTCTTCTTTTTGGTGAAATAAACAGAATGAAATATATGAAATACCAAAGAATTACTAAGTACTCATTTGATTACTCATTTGTTCCCTATACCATCCATAAACTATCCATTTTATTAATTCATCTTTTAAACCAAGAGTTTAAAAAAGAGGGTCATGTTTTTCCTTCTCTTACTTGTTTGGCCTTGATTAAATAACTCAAAACATGCATTTGGAAAATAAATAAATATACTTCCTACATAACCTTATTCTGCTTATACAAAAGTGTTTTCAAAAAGCAAGAAATAAGTTAACTGAATTTGAATAGTGCTCTTCTCTCTTGTATTTGTTTATTTTTTAACCCTAGTACAAGCCTATTTTTGAAGTTAGTGAAAGTTCAGATTATTTTATTTTGTAGATACAGAAGAAATAAAACTGTCTTTACAAAGGTCTAAAATAGAGGTTTAAATTCCCAGGATTACTTATTATTCAATTTCCTGGACAGGGATGTATAAACTCTTGGCTTATGTCGTACAGTAGAACATCACAGGTTTCTAAAAATATTATATGTTTCCAAAGAAGGACACTGTTCTTTAAATTTACCAAGAAAATCTCAGGAGACATCTTGAGCAGAGTTTTCTAAAGAACAGCAAAGTTTAGGTACTCCAGAAACAGTGACAGACCTAGAAGAAATTTGGAAACCATCAACAAGGAAGCCTGTGGCATTCAACACAGCCCCAGCTGCTACTATTTCAAGGAGTCTTTCTTTATTTTTAATCAAGAGCAATGTTTAATGCTTGGAAGAGACACAAATTCAAGGTGATGAAAAGATTAAGTAGAAGACAACATGCCTCTCAAGTATATCAACATTTGACTCAAAAAGGTATAAACAAGTAAACAACACTTCCTTTATTTTGGGCTCCCAAAGTCAACAGTAAGATTAGGATTGATATATTCAATCTATCACAGACATTATGCCTGCCATTCAGGTCTTGCAATTACTAACTGAAAAGAAAGAGGGAGGAACAGAAAATGTGCTTTGAGTTAAGTCAACTATAACTATGCTTTCTATACTTAAAATTATGACTACATACTTTTAAGCTTTAAGTAATAGCATTTCTTTTTCACAAAAAATTAACAACGTATGATTTTCCTCTCAAAAAATATTTGCTTTAATAAATGAAACAAGCTGCCTATTATTTATGTAATTGCCATGTATAAATGTATATCCATATACAATAGAAATATTTTATCTATTACGATAATAGCATGAACAACTGTCTATCAATCTATTTGTTCAGGATAATTTTTCTAGTCAGTAGTAATAAGCCACATTTCTATTCCACAAGCATCTCTTATCTATGTATGCTTCCAGTCAACTATTGTGCCAAACCAGATAAAGAAAATTTCCAGTGAAATTTTCA
The DNA here is from genome assembly GCA_963574415.1 of Tarsius wallacei. Lineage (NCBI taxonomy): Eukaryota > Metazoa > Chordata > Mammalia > Primates > Tarsiidae > Tarsius > Tarsius wallacei. The sequence goes on along the minus strand of CAUYQG010058740.1, from coordinate 54,175 downwards.
TGTGATCACAAAGAACAACAAAATTGTATAATTAATCAGACAGTTTTTGGCCTCATGGGTGCAGAGTTGGCTAATAAAGCTCCAAATGGACCAGCAAAGTACCATAAGTAAATCTACACCTTTAAATTTCTGCATTGAAGAAGCCCTCAGAGTGTCTTTAATTATTGCAGCATGTTAGAAATGCTTCTAGACTGGATAATGTTGGTTTTAGCTAGAAGTCTGAGGTTTGTAACAAATGTTTGTAAGGATCTTGTTAGCCTTTTTTTTTTAATGCCAAAAGTTCTTTCTGATCTTAAAATAGATGGTAGAAACCTGGTTAACTACACACAACCATCTATAGATCCAAATCCAACTTATTATACCAGGACCATCCTTATCTATGTGTCTGATAGTTTATTTTCTATAACTCCACTGATGAAAATGTTTGTTCCCTTTTATCACCAAGGGTGTCTGAACGAAGCATATTTGTACATCTAATCCTTAACTGTACCCCACAATATGATAATAAAAAATACTGAAAAAAAAAAAAAAGAAAATGTTTGTTCATGTTCATCCATTTAAGACCAAGCTATAACTACTATTGAAGGAATAAGACAGTAAACAACATCTGGAAATGTAAGTAATTCTTGGGATTGGATGTATGGATATGTGCTGTCATAGCTACAAATGTCAATTTTCAAATATCCAAGTATGAATCAAATATTCCTTCCAAATATCTTTTGCATAATCACTCTCCAGTCTCATGGACTTAGAAAGTACTTTGCAATTGTGCATCAGTTTCCTCTTTTTATAAAATATGGAAAAAATATAGTTTATATTGCTTTAAAATATATGGAGATAATCCATTCAGAAGAGTGAATAAATATTAGTCATTGCTATTGCTAAAAGGAGGCAGTTTAGAAACTTTGAACTCATCCCCAAGTCTTCCTCAAATTAATGTTATTCTCTTAATGTCCTATTCTATCCCAGATGCCTTCATGATTATTAATTATTGTTTTACTTTCATTGTAATGGAAAATGTTTGGCAAATGTTTACAATATTTATATTATTATTCTTTTCCTTGATTTTTTTCTGTAATAAAGGACATTTGAATAATTATTTATAAAATACACACAAGATCCCTTTAAAAATATGTATTCTTAGCAAGTTGCCACTTGGCTTCTTGAGACTTGCATCAAAAATACTTTTTATGTATACAAAAACTCCCAAAGAGTACAGTTATGTTAATAAGAAGATGTGGCATATGTCTAGGCTCTATTAATAAGGAATCTAAGTGCACAAGAGGAAACAAACTGCGTATGCTATGAAAGTGAGAATACAGTGAGTCTAAGAAACTAACCAAATAAAATATAAACTGTAATATATTCTTTACCATTTTACATTACACACATATACACATACATATATGTACACACAAATATAAATGACATATATAATATATCAGTTAATATAATCTGTGGATTTAGAAATTAAGCACAATTGTGTTTAGCAGTAATTCTATAGCATGAAATGAAGGCACAGAAACAGACTCAATCTTCCCATTATTTCATTCTGCAGATTGTAAGTCAGATATTTATACAAGTATTTTGCAAATAATAGTTGACAAGTGTCAATTGTCTTTGCATAAGAATAAAAGTTATTCCAAAGAAATACTTACTGGAGTATAAATCATGTTAAATTTTTCTTCATTATCCTCAGCACTTGTAAATAACATATGGTGTGCTACTAATTGAAATATGATTACCAGTTGCATGAATTTATTTATTTTTATTATCATATTTTTTAAAATTTTAGACTAATATACATTACTTAGTTTTTAATAGATCATTTATTCTTTATTCGGTTTACTTTAAAGCACTTCATCCTGTATTTAACCTTGTGTGTTAAAAATGTTTCTCTCTTTCTCTCTCTCTTATGAGTACTGGGGTAGTGTCATCAGTGCTCTAATAGGGAGATGTCCCAGATATTCTGCAAACATAAATGTAAAGTACTTAGTGATCCCTCCTGTGGGTGGCAGGAAAGGAATCATGGAAGAAGTAGCAACTGAGATTTGTAGAAATCTGTGAAGTACACAGATTTTTTTAAAAGCCAAGAGGGACCGTGGGTGTAAAGACAAGTCATTATAAGAAAATCTGGCCTATGGCAAGGAATTCCCTATGACTGGTGAGTAGACACTGAAGGATCTTATATGCCAAAATAAGAAGTTTCAGTTTTTGCATACAGAGAGTTGTTACTGAACAGTTTCAAATTCAAGAGTGGTCAGAGCAGAGATCATATTCGAGGGGTTCGGTGAATCCGAAAGTAGAAGACCAATCAGTAACAGCACCTCAAATGGCGGTATGGGGGATTGCATGAGCTAACATTCACGAAGTACTTACAAAATTTGGCATAATAAGCTGCACCAGAATTAAATAACTAAATACTTTCTATTATATTTTGACTATTCACTCTCATTCTTCTACACATGACTCATTTTCTTCTACTGATATATCCAGTTACATATACAATATTATGTAGACCTTCTTTAAACACTCTTATTTTCAATATAATGCCTCACTTCTTTTACATTTTCTGCTATACCAAGCTTCTCTTTCTTCAAAGGTTTTCTTAAATTTCCCCAAATATTCAATATATTATCTTTTACCAGAGTCTAAGAAGAATAATTGATGGGATGCTCAGGGTGAGACAGTGGGATCTCGATGTTTTGTTATTCCCTATAAAGATCTTTAACTCATGCCCGACTCATGCTTTCCAAAACACCAAAGACTTTCATTTCTTGAGCCTTCCTGGTTTTGTGCAATACACAGTGATGCTTTGTGTTTTGTGTTAGTATTCCCTATAAAAGACATTCAGGTCTTAGCTCATTTAATACACTGAGTTATTTAGCACTGTCCATATACTTCCCATTATATCCCTTAAAATCTTATGATAAACACTCATTTGCTGTCACCTCTTATCCTAGTCTCCTTTTCCTTGTAGATTTGTACATTTCAAAATTCATTTACTTTCAGTTTAATTGGGGGGGGTCTCAAAAAGGGGTAGAGAAAATTGTGTTCACGGTAACCTGCTAAACAAGATTTCCTTACTTGCTTTATTCTGGCAAGAAAACTGAATTTCAGAGAAGTTAAATGACTTGTCATTCACACAGCTGGTAACTGACCATACACGAAGTTAATTCTAGATATACCTGCTTCTAAGGCAATTTTCTCCTGTCCTGCACTTCTTTGATGGGAAAATGATCATACCTAGAACATGTATCTCTAATCAGTAACAATTAAAAACAATGTTTGAACCAGAAAATCATACAGAGCAATAGAATTTGAGATAATTTCTTGTGATAATTAAAAAAAATACAATGTCTAGGCCATTTGAAGCCTTAATTCCATGATTTTATCCCTACTTTATTTTTTTTTTCACTTACTGTTTAAAAATAATTGTAAAATTCTGCTAAGTTCTCAAAGACAACTGAAAGAGCTTTCGTGCTGATAGCAGTGAGAATGGCAATGTATCATCTCGGCATGGCACTGCTTGGAACTATTTCAGTAAATAGGATAAAGCTATGTTAGACTAGAAGAGCTGGTGCCCTCCTATCACCTTGATAGGAGCCATACAGTGATTATGAGAAGCATGGCTATAAAACCACCTTTATAATCATAAAAGGTTTTGCGTCATTTGAAGCTGCACTATGGAGAAAACTAAGAGAGCTTCTCTCTCTCTCTCTCTCTCTCTCTCTCTCTCTCTCTCTCTTTACTAAAGCCCTTCAGCAAGTGGTATTTCAGAAAGAAAAAAAGAGGTACAAGAAGGAGTTCTGGGTTTGCGATAGTCCCATTTCAGCAGCTGCAATGTTCAATTGATAATTGTCCACATAAACAACTCAAATATATCTGTTTACTTTACATGTACTCATCGAAAAAAAAAGGCTCACATCATAAAATTCTAAAACCCACAACTTTTAGCTCTTCTGTCACATCTCAGTGCATTTAATATCCTTCTGCCATATTATTTATGACTTCACAAAGAAAGTAGTTATTTCCTATTATCTGTTCAATAAATACGTAGAGAAATGCAGGCTGCAGAGATACAATTTGTTAGTGAAATAGCCCAGAGAATTTTCACGGTGTCTAGTCTCAGAAGCTTGCGCAGCATCTATTAAAGCTTGCTTCAGTTCTAAAGAGTAACTCCAATTTTTACACATTGATATGTTCCACTCAAATGGCTGAGGCATGTTTTCTGAATAGATTATGCAACACGAGCAATGCATGCTGTGATACAGCATATATCAGGCCACACACACATGTCTAAACACTTTTCTCTACTTGTTCAACATTTTTCTATTCCCGAGAAGACTGTCTCTTCGGAAATGAGATGAATATAGAACTTCCGGTTCTTGAAATTATTTTCAAGAAGAGAAAGAAACAGTGCTTGTTGTAGTTCTTAACTAGTTATCACTACGCTATGAATGTACTATGTTTAAACTTTTTTGGTACAAATTTCGGGGAACCTATAAATTAAGCCCAGGTGGATACATGACTACTCCCAAAGTTGCATAACAGCAACAAAAATCATTCTTATATGCTACCTTCTAAAAAACATTCACATCATGCTAATCACCCCTGCATTGAAAAAGGAAATAACTAGGAAAATATTAGTCACAGTCCTCTATATTACCCTCATTTGCTGTGAAGGTTTTATTTTCCCTGTAATAATGAATCTATCCAAAGGAGGATATGCCTACTAGGATAGGAGAATGCAACATCACACTTTGGAAAAAATCAAGAGGAGAAAAATAACTTACTGTATTATACATGAAAACCTACTTCTAATGTAACACAGCATGGATTTTAAAAGCAAACCTGTGAGCAAACTTTGACTTAAATCAAAACTTTAGAGTGACCGAATGCTGTTTAGGTCTGAATATACTTTCTTTTTCACAATTTAAAATGCAGTTTAATTTCCCCCCAAAAGAAATATCCTATCTTTTGCCAGGGCCAGGGTAGAATCGTTGTTTGGATTCACAATTTGTATGACAGACTGCAGTGCAAACCATTGGGGATATTTAGTGCATATGTGTTTCACTAACTTTGATACTGAATATTATTTATGAACTAGTAATATTCCTTTGGAGTCTTAAAAAGTATTCAACTGTATTAATATGCAGCTCGATAATGTTCAAAACCCTAAAATAAATTTTAACCAATGACATAATAAATGTAGTTATCACCTCCATGTTATTTTAATAGTAGCAAACACATGTTTAGGCAATTTTGAACATAAGCATTTTTTATTATTTTATATAATATATTAAGATTGTTTGACTGAGACTTTATCCAAGGTGATAATATTTCTGTATAGCTACTTTTTTAAATAAAAATCTTTAGTCAAATTTTACCTAATTCATTTTGAAATTCAGCTAGTAATGTACCTAACAATTTGTATAGAATGGCTTATATATTGCAACTCATTATCTTGTTTTTCCAAGACTCCCAATTTAAACTTAGATTGACAGTTAAAGATAATTAAATTCCCTTGATTCACTGAAAAAGTATTTTTGAAATTGCTGCTTTATTTCCTCTGTTTACTCTATCTCAAATAGATAGAAATGTTAGGAGACATAAAAATCTTAGTCTTGATATAAAAATACCTAAGAAGAATTCCAAAACTAATCACCTGGACCTACTCCAATATGCTTTTATTTGGGAGGAAGACTAAGGTTTTTTATTGTGAGAATTTGGTCTTCCCAGTTTGCTGGAGTTAAAAACAAAACTTAGCTTATAAAATACGATTGTCTTAAATGAGTGTGCATGTCTGTGTGTGTATACACACAAACATACATATATATATCCTGATTTTAATAGTTGCTACTCATATGTTATTTGTGATTTAATATTTTTATCCATCTTTGTGCAATTTTCGCTTCTTATTCACTTTCATTAATCTCAAGGTTACTCTATGATAACAAAGTGTCCTTGAAGGCAAAGTGTTAAGCTACCCCCTAAAAAGGGTTGTAAATATTCTTCACTTCTTTGCTTTTCCAACTCTTAGATTTATCTCTTTTCTTCTTTCTGTTGTCTTTAGCTATCCTTGATGATTTCTCATGCTTCACCATGTTTAAGTTAGTGAATGTTAAAAAAATTGGGGTTGAAGGAGAGAGAAAATATGTAGGAAGTACAGAAGTCAACATCTGAAAAAAGTCTTAAACACATATAATCCATGGAGTTTTATAGAGGAAGTTTTTGGGGTGTTTGGTAATTATTAGTTGATTGAAAACATAGTCACATAAAATTATAGAGATTTATTGCAAATACATCTATTTTTTATCATGGTAAGAAGAAACATCACTAATGATTTATATTAAATGTTTATATAATCAATGTGGCAATAATTATTTTGTAATATCTTGATTTGTTTCACTGTCTTCTAAAATTTGCTCTTTTGTCTAATTAAAAAAAATTAAATTTCATTTAATTCATCAATTACTGAATATTTTCTATAAACAATGTGCCATAAACAATTTGAAACAATGACTAAACCATTGCTCAGAAATATTAATTTTTCCCTATTGTTCAACAATATAATTTTTGAAGAAAAAATTCAAAGTTGCATTTGAGAAAAGAACACAGTTGACCACCAATAAACAGAGTGAAGTATAGTCATAGAAGATCTGCAAATTTCGTAAGGCAAAGTCTGAGTGACATTTTATGGAGGCGATGGCACTGAGATATCACAAAGCATCATAGGATTTCCGATGCTAAGGGAAAGACCAGAAAATTCTTGTTGGGGAACTAGTTGAAGTCATGAGTGCAGAAAACGATAATTACCACTTACCGTGTGCCTGCTCTATACTAGATATTTTATCTATGTCATCTCATCAATCCTTAAATAACTCTACCTTAAAGCCATTTATTCACATTTTAAGATTAATACCATTATCGTATATAAGAACATTGCCAAAGATGAAAATCAGGTAAGTTTGAATAGTCTCACAAAATGAACTACCTCCAGTGACTGGACCCTTAAAACGCATTCAGAGTCATCATGTTGGGACACTGCTCACCAAATCAAAGTTCAGTCTGCAATAATAAAGGTTATTCCTAAGATTATATAAACACTATAATTGTACAGGATGCCTCTGGGAAAATCTGGCCTATGCTTGGGACAGACATATTTGGTTTCATTCAGCAGAGTAATGGTATTTAAGGATAAAAATCTAGGGAGTAAATATTTTGGAAAGATGGGGATAGAGTGAGAAATCTATAGACTGGGTAAAGTCACTGGAGATTTTGAGAGAAAAATGCAAGTGGAAATGAAATGTGCTTTAAGAAACATGAGCTCATGTCTGAGTATAAAGGAGACTGAGATGGGAAGAAATAAGACAGGAAAGGCTTTACCATTGCTTCATTAAGATTTAAGAAAATATTCCTTAACTGTCTCTGGGTTAAATATATGTCACCTACTTAATTTCTTTAATTGCAGGTTGCCTACTTTTTTACTTTACCTTACATCTCCTCACAGAGATTTCAGGTGAGACAAAATGTCATAGCAACATAGAAAGGGCCACAAGAAAAAAAAAAAAAACAGAAAGAATATAAATTTATGTCTATCTTAACTTGGGCAAATTTTCAACAGAATAGTTTGAACCTACAGTCTCATAATTTTCATGCTCTTGAGAAAGAAAGACACTTGTAAAATTATTTTCTTGCTACTTTGCAAAGCTCTGGTTCAGAAAATTACTACCCGTTTGATGTGAAGGCTGATATAACTAATTATAGCTATGAAGACACAATTCTTCCTTTAATAATAAAGAAATAGCAATCTTTCACCTAAAATAGAAGTGTCTGGATTTGAAGCATGAAAGACTAAATCAGTAAGCTTTGAAATTCTATTATATTCAAAGAGACAATGTCTCCAAGGACAATAATATTGACAAAAGAAGAAGGTTTCTTGAAGAGCATTTCAACCTATTAGCAGACTGTGGTGCAGTGAGACAATGCTGGACCGGAGATGAAGGGACATGCACTTCTGTCCCCTGTCCGGGCTCTCTTGATAATCAGCTAAGTACTTGGGTGAAATTAGGCAACTTCTCTAATTTAGCAATAATACAATGATGAGTTTCAATCATCAACTCTCAGAAAAGACAGAAAGGGAGGGATAGGAAGAGAAAGAAAGATGGAGGAAGACAGGATAGGAAAGAGAGAGAAGAAAAGACAACAAGGAGAGAGAGAGAGAGAGAGAGAGAGAGAGAGAGACAGAAAGATAGAGCCAGAGAGGGAGACAGAGACAGAGGAGAGACACAAAGAGAAGGACAGAGAGAAACAGACACGCATGTGCACACACACACAGAGGGTGGGAGAGAGAGACAGACACACACACAGAGAGTTGTCAATTTATATTTCAGTGCTTTTAAACCTAAGCTAGCCTCAGAATAAGTGGGTGTGCTTGTTAATATGGGGATTGATGAGCTGCACCCCCAGAGTTTTTTGATGCAGTGTGTCTGGGGTGGGGCGTGTGAGTGAGCATTTCTCGAAAGTTCCCGAGTGGTGCGAATGCTGCTGGTCTGAAGACAACCCTTCAAAGACATTGTATTAGGTCTCCATCTATATGGAATCTTACCAAGAAAACCCAGATGAAATTCAGTTTGCTCTTTGCATTATTAAGAAAATGTTCTCAGTAATCATCTTTTTAAAAAAAAATAAATTTTATTTTAAAGATGTGGGGTACAATTCAGGGCTAGGTATACAAATGTTGATTATGCAGGTACCCTTGTTGATGAGATGTGCCCCTCCTCCCCTAGCAGTTTCCCTCAACTGCCAATCCCACCCCCACCCCCCCGCCAGGCCACCACCCTTTCTGTGTGCTGTATTTTTTAGTTTCAAACACTAAACTTCTCCTATCTAAATATTTTTGAATCATTATTACTTATATTTGTGCTATGATTAAATAACATGTAAATGAATAACAAAAGTCCATGAGAGCAGTGCACATTTATGCCAATGGGGTAGTGAAAAACTGGCTCAGAATGTTTTATGATACCAACAGGCAATCTCATTCGTTGCTGGTCCAAGTATAATTTGATCTAGTTGTTTCACAATACCTTTTGGCACTCTGTGTCATAAGCTTTATTAATACAACAACCGAGTTACCACTGCAACCACAAAAACAATAGCAATGCCAGGTGTATATGTGTAATGATATTGAATCCTCCCAACATCTGCAAGAGAAGAAAAAAAGATCCCACTGTGCTTCTTATTGGTCAGATCCATTTTTTTTTTTTTTTTACTGTTACTCACATGTGCTGTCATTATTTTAAAGGCAACACTGGCAAATAGAAGAAAGATACTATATATCTTCGGGATCAGAGTAGAGAGATACATTCATTCACTTAAAGATGCTTAGGAGAATAAGGACTACACATATCTTTTGCTACTCTGGATCTACAATCCTGAAAATAGTGCTAAATCTTGAAATGTCCAAAGAGAGTATAGCGTTGTAAAGGGCATCTCCCCTAATTCTGCTGAAGTAAGAATTTTGTCCTTGGCAGAATACTGAGAGGCAATCAAATTTGTTTTCTAAATTTTACTTTGGAGGCTTAAAATAATTCAAGATGATACATTTAGAAGAAAGCACATATGCTATATAATGACTTTATATCTGAGTTCCCAAGGGCAGGAATTTAATGATCTTATCTTTAACATTTTAAACCTCTTCTTTCAAAAAAGCAAAATAATAGCTCTGTTTGGAAATAAAATTCTGTACTTTTATGGCCCAAAATCACTAATTTGTTGTTTCATAAAATATAGAAGACTGCTTTCATAATTATAGGCAAGTTTGATCATGTATCTCTCAAAACAAACCTCATAATCTACTCTTTTTTTAATTCTGCAGTATCGCCCCTCATAAAGTAATTATCTCCTCTATCCTTGCTGTAATTTATGGAAACTTTATTGCCAAAAGACAGTATTTCTAGTCATTTTTACTTGTAATATTCATTTCTCAACTTTTCTTTTTTAACAATTGTCTGTCAAACAAAGTAATATTTATTAGCAATAGAACTGTAACAATATTTATTAGCAATACCACTGTAACATGTGGTACAGGTATCAAAGTGTAGCATAAAGAATGGGAATGATTCTTGTGTATGCAGAAGTTGATCAAATCCGAAGTATTTGCCATATAAGAATATCGCTTCCTCCTGGAGACACATCCATTGTATCATTTTTTAAACCTTTGTTTTGCATAACAGAAGGAAGAAATATATGAATTTAGTATATTTATTGAATCTGTCATTCAAAAATATACATTGTCCAAATTTTTAAATTGAGAAACATTTTTAAATTCTCAAAAAAATAAGGAAAAAATATTTTTCCCTAAAATTTTCTTTATCTTTGACTTTGCAGTTTATTTTTAACAGATCTTCATCCTGGTGTTTTCCAGAACCTCAAAGCTTTCATTAAAAAAATAAATATATTAAATATCTCCTATGTGTGAGAATCTGTAATAGAATTTCGGAATACAGAAATGATGCAAATGCTTAACATTCAGTCTAGTATCCTATAAAATGTGGTGCTTCCAATAACTCTTGGGAGATTTTATTCTTTTAGGAATGCTTTTGTTTTATTAGATTTTCCTTGTATTCTAAAAGTCAACTATTCATAGACTGCACTTTTTAAGGAATTATATGTTGAAATTTTCTTAGTAAAGTACAGTTCTTTTTTTTTGAGTCAGAGTCTCACTCTATCACCCAGGCTGGAGGGCAGTGGCACACTTATGGCCACTGCAGCCTCGACCTGCTGGGTTCAGGTGATCCTTATGTCTCAACCTTCCAAGTAGCTGCAACTACAGGCATGCACCACCACGCCTGGCTAATATTTTGATTTATTGTAGAGATGAGGTCTCGCCAAGTTGCCCAGGCTGGTTTTAAACCTGTGGGCTCAGGCAATTCTCTCACCTTGGCCTCCCAAAGTGCTAGAATTATAGGCATGAACCACTCACTCTGCCTGGCTAAAGTACAGTTCTTTTAGTAAAAATATTTTGTATCCAAATTATTATCACATGTCAGTCTTAACATTTGCTTTAATTCTCAAATTACTTGGTAACCACTGTTAATAGTTTGGTATATAAACAATAAAGTAATAAGTATTAGTTAAAACATAGGAATGAGATCGAGGTTCTAATATCTTGTTTTCAGTTCCATCTCTGCCTCTAAACAGCTATGTGACCTTGTGATCACTTCACATTTATATATTCATTTTTTTTCACATTAATATAATAAGACCATTGGAGTAGGCAACCTCTACAATCTACTCAAGTTCTCTGAATTTATGGTTCATTCTGATAAATTGGCTCCAGACCTGGGATGGCTATAATTTAAAAGACAGTCCAAATAAGGCCACTGGAAAAGTTCCTAGTTCCTAAATATATTTTAAAATATGGGACATATAAAAGCCCTAACTAGAAAAATTTTATATTAGTGATAGAAATGAAGTTAATAAGCTGTTTTTATAACACTCTTTCAGATTTAAACGTTTCAACCATACATAAACCATTTTCATGTTTTATAAATGACCCCTTTTAGATAGTGTATTTTTTAATATTACTTAAAGTGTATAGTTCATGCAATAATTTACTCATTCTACTAAATTGATATTGTAACTAGATAAATGGTTACAGAACTGGTTTGAAATTTTTGGAAGTCTTCACTATTGATAATGATTTTTGTGGGTGAATTAACTAAATAAACTGTTCTTTGTAGCATATATTGTGCATATAAATATATGATATCGATTATTATCTTATTTAAATCATTATTATTTATTTTACTTCTAGCAAAGATATCATTAAATAATAAAATTTCAGAGGTTGCCATACATTATCCCTTTGGAGAAACTGGGCTGCCATGGAACCAGACTCAACTAAGTGGCAATATTCAGAATATTTATTTATGAAGAAAGTAGGTGATTTCAGGATTAAATACTTTGGCAGAGATTATGCTAACATTTACTAAGAGAAAAAAATATATATAACCCTACAAACCTTTAAAGCCTGGTAAAGCTTTTAGGTGGTGACAAGCCAAAAATATAACTCCTGGACACGTGGCAGGAAAAATTCAACATTCACCTGATGACAAATTCTGCTTCGTTTACTGAAGGATAATGCCAGTGGTTGCAGTATTTTTATGATTATTGCTCTAAAGCATATGCTAATATCTGCTAAGCAGATTTTCCATGATCTTGCCTAGAAGTGAAAGAGTGGCATAGACTATATAAAATTGGGAAGTCATAAAAATATTTGCCTCAGAAGCTTGTTGTAACAAATTAAATTAGAAAAGTTTTGTGAAACATTTAAGACAACATTTGGCATATAGTTAATATAGAAGGCTTAATTATGGTCTGTTATTTGGTATTATTTGATTGCTGTGCTAAATTAATCTTGCTATATAAAGAAAATTCTACAAATTCTTATTGGGCTGTCCAGGTATGCATTATAGCTTTTGTGGACCCTAGTGACATTTACCTTTGTGGGTCCCTTCCTCCATAATAAAATTAAAAATTGTACTTTATGGGATTGGCAGTAGTGGGAAACTGCCAGGGGATGTGGGGTGGGATTGGCAGTTGAGGTATACTACCAGGGGAGGGAGGAGCACGCCTCATCAACAAGGGTACCTGTATAATGAACATTTGTATACCTAACCCTGAATTTACCCCACATCTGTAAAACAAAAATAAATAAATAAATAAATAAAGTTATATTTTATAACTGGGTTGACATAAATAAATATTCATATTTAATACTAATTTTTAAGTGCAAAATTCATTTTTCCTTCTTATTTTGAAAATTAGAACATTATCTGCATGAGTCCCCCAAAAAATAATGTAGGCCCCAAGTACTGTGTTTATTATATTTAGTGGCAAAGTTGGTCTATAAATATCAGAATTTTAGTGAGCTTGGAGTATATAAAAGAGAATAAGTGCTAAGTTTTTAGATGATAAAAACTTTCATTGTAACTACAATTTATTTATGTTTTGTTAAATTAACGAGATTTTACAATGCATCAATTACAATAAAATAACTTGATCCAAAATATGATTTGAGAATCTGTTCACCACTCAGTGATTATTCCAGAGTAACATTCATGTTCACCATATATTTTAAAGATACACAATAGGCTTCAGATAATTTTGAAATGAAAACGATACATACCAGTATTCTTAAATAGCAATGCAAACATTCTTAGCTTATTTTTTAAAGTTTTCTTCCAAGTCAGCAATCAGAATGCAAATCCAGGGCTCAAAGATATCATATAAATTTCTGATACATATCTATGACATACTATTTAGTTCTTTCATCAATATGCTATGAACAGTCTATCTAGGGTTTAGAGTTTTCTTTACTACCTATATTTTCTGGATACAACACAATGGAATTATAAAATGATAACTATCCTACTAACATGAATGAGTACATTCTAAATTAAGTCAATCTACTGGAGTGAATCTTTTCCAAACTGTTCTAAATAAAGTTTGTCCCTTATCAGTTATGCTTTTATAGAACTTGGTCTCATTGTCCAACTCGGTGTCTCCAATTCCTGTCACAATAGCTTTTTTAAAGCTGGATTTATTAAGAAGACAGAAAAGCTCCCAGAGCGGGAGGGTACCCGAGGGGGTTGACTGACAATCGCTTTTCTTTTAAGTTTACTTTTCCACAACCTAGGGCATATGCTTGGCAAGTTGTGCATTTTTATTTGCAGAGCTCTGTCTGTATATTCCATAAATCGTTCTAATGCTTGCCAAAATAATAGTCTATTTGTACAATAAAGCAGAAAAGTCATTCTAGTCCAACATTAATCTTCAAAAGAATACCTTACTATTGGGATCTTAATGTTTCATCTTTTCAGTCAAAAACCTCTGAATCAGCTAACTTACAGGTAGACATAACCATATTCAGGCTTGGAAAAAGCAGTTTTGTGTGAAAACTACCAAGAAATCTCTTCAATGACAGGCAGCATAGGACTTTGCCTCTTTTCTTTGTGTTTCTTCTTTCTATTCTCCAGAATGCAGGTATGATGTCTAGACCTTAACTAGCCATCTTGGCCATAAGTTGAAAGCCATGGGTTAAATTTTGCAGAAAAAACAACTTGATCAAAGGAGCTTGTGTCTCCAATGGACATTCAAAGCAGTTATTGTTGACTTTACTTATGTGAGAAACAAAGAAACTCCTCTTTTATAAACTATTTCTTATTTCAAGTTTTCTCTTACTCATAGCTGAATTTAACTCCAAACTATTTAGATGTTATGCCTGAAAATCAGTAAATATTATTAAAATAACAATCTAGTGAAAACCTCAGATATCCAGGAGAACTTTCACACACACGAGCTACACTGACCTCCGCACAAACACTCACACCAAATGGCAAAAGTCTAAGTATGACAGTCCCACTCCTTATTGAGCTCTTATCTCATTGATTGTGACTCATTTATTTATGTTGGTGAGTGAAATTTACCTCTTTCTTTCTTTTACCATGTAGTCCAAAATATTAATAAGAAGAAATAAGATAAAACTGTAATAACGAAAAAGGTTAAATAAAGTATCCTGCATTAACCAGTGAATCCATTCTCAACCCTTTTATTAATACTTGCACTGTCGATTCAGCAACAGCCATTAGCCCTAGTAGATATGGCATAAGACCTTCACTTTCTAATAATAGTGCTCGGTTATTATTAATTTGCACAAGCAGAAGAAAAATAGAACTTTATTCTCTGTGTAGTTTTCCCAAGATTAGGCTTCCAGAGAAACATTTCTTAGTTTGCACTAACATATATTGTCTTGAATTCCATAAAGAAAATACTAAAATAAATGCTTAATGTCCTCATTGTAGAAAACTTTTTGTTACTGGTTCTCAACACATTTTTTGAGATTAATAGCAGGAACATCAGAATTGTATGGTTGCATATGAAAGCACTCCTGATCATTCATCATTCAAATCACACTGAATATTTAAGATCATGAACCCATCAATCACTTAATAGCTAGACTGAAAAGTATAAGTGGCCAGAAAATTTTAGCCAGTGAACTGGTAAATTTCATATTCTTGGTAGGTCTCAATGTGAAAACTTAATTATTATTATTTTTTAATATACTACCATAACATATTAACATGTATGGTATGTTCTAGGTAAATGGGTTCCCTTTTTGGTGATTGTTACAATTTTACACTGAAATTAGAAATTAGCTAGGGAGAGAATATCCCATGAAGAAGCCTGTGATACTTGTGTATAGAGACTCTTTTTTGATGTGCATGCCTAAATTAATATCTCAATTATGCATCTTTAGAAAGTTCTGACTTTACTAGTCACACTGTTAAGATGAAGTAACAAGAACTGATATATCCATCGCTTCTCGGCTTTTTGGCTAAGATCAAGTGTAGAACTGATATATCCAACACAGTAGCCACATGAAACCATTTAAACTTACCATTACTATTCACTAGTCACATGGAACTATTTACATTTAAAATAACTGGTATTAAATAACATTAAAAATTCAGTTCTTCAATTGCCCTAGTCATATTTCAAGAACTCAGTAGTCACATGTGTGTAGTAACTAGTGCACTGAACAGAACAGATATTGTACATTTCCATAATCACAGAAAGTTCTACTGGACAGGACTCACCTAGATTTTCATGTGTTAACACACTTGGAAAGAATACTAATTTTAAAACTGCAAAATCATGTTATTTACAATGATGTCTACTCAACAAAGCAAATGTAAATCCCAAAAAAAGTCTCCAAAGTATTTCTTTTTCTTTTTCTTTTTTTTTGAGTTGGAGTCTCACTCCATCACCCAGGCTGGAGTGTACTGGCATGTTCACCGCCACCTCAGCGTCGATCTGCTGGGCTCAGGCGATCCTTCTGCCTCAGCCTTCCAAGTAGTCAGAACTACAGGCACGCGCTACCATGCCTGGCTAATTTTTTCATTTATTGTAAAGATGAGGTCTCGCCAAGTTGTCCAGGTTGTTCTCGAACCTGTGGGCTCAGGCAAGCCCCTCAACTCGGCCTCCCAAAGTGCTGGGATCACAGGTTTGAGACAATGCGCCTGGCCTCCAAAGTATTTCAATGAGAACACAGGAGGCTTGAAAGTTCATAATAATTGCCATTCAAAAAAGAGTAGATTTTAACCAAAGTTAAACATAACAGAAGGTTACATGAATGGAAATATTTTAAAAATCAAGTTTCTGGAAGCATAATAGTGATGCAGAAAAATTATTTTGAAATAATCCGATTTGAAAGAGACATGATGGAAATATGTCAAATCAGAGCTTTCAACTAATAAAAAGAGTCATAGAAACAGGCCTTCTTTTCATATCGAAATTGCAATTCTTAAAAACCAATAATTTAAAAAATTCTTAGAAAATAATTGCTAAATGAATACAAGACTTAGTGTTTGGACATTCTGTTTATTCTTGGTTTTTTATTTTAAATTGATACCTCATTTCCAGATCTGGTTCTGGCTTCTTTCACCCTAACCAACAGATCCAAGGACCATTTCAAATGTTTGATTCTTCTTTTCTCTAAGGATTGGAAAACTGCTTCTCTCAGCAATGATGTATAGTACAGTATTACATTTAAAGTATTCTTCTGATGTGATGCGTATCACCTGCTTAGGATGACTATAAATAATTCATTCTTAGATCATTTAATTGTAAACTAAAAAGGCTTTCTCAAATAAACAATTAGCATTCCCATATGATCATTCTATAGGCATATACAGAGTCCTGTTTTTTTTAAAAAAATAAAAGATAATGTGAAACTAATTATTAGCACTGTCTGTCTCAAGAGAATTATTTGAAATAGAAAATTCATTTTTAGGTGATTAAATTGAAATAGAGATTTCCTCTCTTTATGGTCCTAGGAATTAAACTTAATGAGATCCAGCACTTACAATCTTTGTGAAAATTTGTAGGACAAAAGTCACAATTAAAAGCATGACCTCAAACACTTCAGTTGGAAAAACATAATACGTAAAGCACAGCTTTGCAAAGTTGGAAGAAATCCACCTCAAATGCAACACTTAATTTCTTATATACCACACATGAATGCAATCCTGACCCTATCAAAGGAAGATTGAATGACTATTTGTAAATTTTCCAGCAATAAAAAGAGATATGCCAACCTTGTCAATGTGTAAAAAAAAAGATTTAAATTGTTCATACTATACATTATAAAAGTGTTCAAATTACTGTCATTTTTACTTCAGTCTTCAGTGTTTATCTCAAAAATTCCCATGAACCCTTGCTGTGGGACTCCAGCCCAATTAACTATGAAAACTTCACTGGGAAATAATTTACAGCCACTGGAACTATTGGGACATCCCAATCCGAAATGACAAGACTGTACAGGATACTTAACACCAGGGAATCTGGAGGCAGACTGCTTGCATTGGAATCTCAGTTTCCCCTTCATTTGGAATGTGAATTTGTATTACCTCATCTACAAAACAGTGATACAAATTTCACATAAATAGTAAAGTGTTCACATGGCTTAAACTAGAGAATCCATGTAAAAACCTTAGTATGCTTATTAGTACACTGTAAGTATTAAACACATAATGCCTAATATTTGTATTATTGCTAAACAATAGAAATTATTATCTCTTCAACTTATCTCTTTGACTTGCTACTGCCTCCATCTGGAATGTTCTTCCCATTCTCCATCCCCATTCCTCTTGATAGTTCATATTCGTCCTTAAATAGTTCAATTAGAACAGACCATTACCAAGCCTTTGTGAGATTCCTCACCAGATTACATGTCTCATCGCAGGCTCCATAGTTTCCTGAAATATCTGTATAACTGTATTACCATACTTTTTGCACTATAATGTAGAGTTAGTGTGGTGTGTGTGTGTGTGTATGCACATATGACTACTCTGTGGCATATTCTTTCAAGGCACAAAACATTCACCATTAATCTTTGTATCCTTAACACTTAGCAAAAACATGGTATAGTATAGGCACTCAAAAATTTACTGAATAATGAAAAAAGAGAATCTTGATATTTTCTAATAACTGCTGAAACAGAACATTATAATATTATTGCAGTCAAAGCTGAACTAAACTGATATTTTATTGAGTTTGCATCTTTGGCATCAATATGAATTCTTAGTGCTACATAATGAAAATCATTATCTACAAGTCAAGATAATTCTGCTTTATAAATAGAATAGTGTGTATTTTCATCAAAACCAATATAAAGCTCAGCAAAAGATGTATTCAATGGCCAGAATATCAGAACAAATTTAGCTAGATACAGATCCTGACCTCCAAGAGTTCATAATATAGGAGAGAGTACAAGATAAATAAATACAGATACACTGCAGATATATTTTATATGCATGTGTGTAGATATGTGGATATATATACATTGTCCCATATATGTGTGCATGTGTGTATATACATATGAGACACAGAGAAGATAAATATACAATAACAGACTAATGTGTTTGCCCAATATGCATATTTTGCTTACAAAACTTGATCACATTAATAATTTAAAAAATTCTTTAATTAAAGTAATGTTTTTAATCAAATTTAAATTAATGTTCAGTAAACTCTGAAGCCATTCTAAGATGCTTGCTATAACCTATATATATGTTCTCTCTAAATTTTAAGTTAGATAAAATGTCTTTATAAATATATATCTTGCAATCAC
The DNA here is from genome assembly GCA_963574415.1 of Tarsius wallacei. Classification (NCBI taxonomy): domain Eukaryota; kingdom Metazoa; phylum Chordata; class Mammalia; order Primates; family Tarsiidae; genus Tarsius; species Tarsius wallacei. The sequence goes on along the minus strand of CAUYQG010058740.1, from coordinate 35,472 downwards.
AACTTTTTATTTTTGTATGGAACTAGTTATAATCAGATCCAGTTATCTTATAAATGAAAGATAATGTAATAAATATAATTAATTTTAGAAAAAAATTAGGATTATAAAAAGCATTGTTTGTCCATTTATCAAGTGTAAGCCGACATCATTTTCAGACTCAATATATAGTTCTATTATTGCTGACATTACCAATATGCAAATCAGATAAGAGTTTACAACTGGAATATTTCTTGTATTCAATGTAAACTCCATTCCTATAGTAGTAACAATCAATCCTTTCTGCTATGATGAATGTATATTTTACACAGTCATGTATTATTTCAATGATACTTGGATAACTTCAAGCAGAAGAGGTTCAAAAACATCTTAGAGAGTTATTTTCTTGCAGCAAGATTAAATAAACAAGCCTCCATTATCTACCCATCTTTTCACTAAATTATTTTACACTAGCTGTATTGAGAATTGTTTTTTCATCTTGAGTGACTTCAATTAGAAATCGTAAACTTTGCAAATCACAACCAACTCATGATTACAATACTCTATTACAACTGTCTATAAATATACTTCAAGAGCAGAAAGTTTAGTTATGTCTGTGTTGGTCTCGACATACTTTGAACCAAGCCTTTTTAATAGAATTTCTACCTCCAGACTGACAGTTGACATTACAACTGCTAATTATTTGACTAATATAAATAATTTCTGAGCCTACATGTTTCTGCAGATAATACACATGTATTGGAGACAGACAGAACCAACTTCAATCATTTCTAAGTCACATTTGTTTACTTGTGAAATAAAAAGCAACCCGTATGGTGTAGATTCACATATAATAATAATGTATGTAAAGCAGAGTTGAGTGTAGTGCAGACCCAGGGTAATATGAAAGCTTCTGTGGTGGTGGTGGTAGTGGTAGTGGTGGTAGTGGTGGTGGTGGTAGTGGTGGTGGTGGTGGTGGTGGTGGTGGTGGTGGTGGTGGTGACTGCCATTTCACCCCTTTGAATGAATTTGATCAAACAAAAACAGGAAAGCTGTATGAGTCTGACCCTCTTCCTGTATCCATCCCAGTTTTCTTAACAGGCTCCTTATTGATGAGCCTCCTGGAAATCGAAGGGGAAAAAATAATCGGAAACCCGAAGGAATTTCAGCTTCTGGTCAAACAGAACAGAGTAGCTCATGGATGACCAAACAATCCAATTAGAATTTTAAATAGACTCTTCCTTCTCTTCTCCTTCCCTACTGGATTTTAAATGTCTGGTTGCTCTGAGCAGATGCTTTCAGGTACAGTGAACTGGATAAACGCTTCCACTGATGAGGAGACTCCTTTATAGCTTTTTCAGAAGAATATTGTCCATTGTGTGTTCTGCTTCATTTTGATAATACAATTAAACCGACTAATGGAAATGTTTGAGTCATGTAGCTAGGTAACACACAAACAACGCGTTTTTACTAGTTCACAAAATGAAATTTAGCAAGAATTTCTTTTTAATCTGGTAGAGTTTACCCTCAAATAGGATGAATCAACAATATAAGTAAAGAGGGAGAAAAAAAGAGGTTTTTATAGAGTTTCAAGTAAAAATTTTTTTAAAAAACTGTTGTTTTATCACTTGATCAATATAAGTCAATGCACTTAGGATCTACTCAGGGATACACCAATGTTGGTATCATGGCAGGTCATGATTCCAATGTACACTCTTCTGGTCAGAGCAGCTTCAGATGATTTAAAATCAAGGTAATGAGGGGTCAAGAAATCACATTGTACAGCAAAAACTTGTATGACCTAAGAAGGTTAACCCCAGTAAAGTAAAGTCTAAGGAGGAACATAATGGATTTCTACAAGCACCACCCTAAGAAGAATGTAAAACTGAAAACATTTTCAACTTAACCTCATAATACCTAATTTGGATAAATGGATGATGTAGAAAGTGTACATTTTAGTTCCATTTTTAAAAACTTGATAAAAATTTGATCTGTACTACAAAGAAATGGGTTGCCTTAAAATTCCGATTACACAGAGTACTTGAAAAGTTCATAGAAGGCCATATAAATGTGGCGAATATAGTAGAAAGAGAAACTTTAAATGGGTAAAAACTTGAACAAGACAGTTTCCTACAAGAAAACTTTAATTTCAAGATCCTATGATTCTATGAGTATAAAAAACTACCCATTTGAAGAATAATTTAAATGTTTATGTCTATGAAATAGGTCACTAAATTTAGGTAAATATCATAGGCTATGATCACATACCAACAAGATGAAATCAAATGCATTGGGTTAATATTGCAAATGAATTAAAATTAATTAGGACAAAGAAAGCATGGGCACTGAGAAAACTGAGAAGTAATATTTAAATCAATTGTTTTCTTATCATAGAAGTGTGTCTTTAAAAATATAACTAGAAGCCGGGCTCGGTGGCTCAGCCTGTAATCCCGCCCCTTGGGAGGCTGAGGTGAGTGGATTGCCTGAGCCCGCGGGTTCGAGACCTGCCTGGGCAACTTGGCAAGACCTCATCTCTACAATAAATCAAAAAATTAGCCAGGCGTGGTAGCGCACACTTGTAGTTCCAGCTACTTGGAAGACTGAGGCGGAAGGATCGGCCAGAGCCCAGCAGGTCGAGGCTGCGGTGGCCGGGAGCGGCCACTGCACTCCAGTCTAGGCGACAGAGTGAGAATCCAACTAAAAACAACAACAACAACAACAACAAAACTAGAGCATTTACAGTAGTTAAATATTCATTTAATATGTTTCTATATAATTAATTTATAAGATAATGAATTTATACTGAAAAAATATAATATTCTCAACGATAATACTGCATTATTTATCAATTTATGTTGTATAACATTTAACCTGCAACAGATATGGGGAAACTTAGAGAATCTGGGAAGAACATTATTATATTTTAGCAAAAAAAAAAAAAAAAGGAGACAAAGAGAGAAATAACACGTATAGTAATCAGTTCAAAATTTCGTTTACATGCATCCTAGCCATTTGCTAGCACAGGCCTAAAAGAGGAAAAGAAAGTTCTGATAGAATGAAAACCATTTTCAAAAATCCTGCAAATTCCTATGTTCCACAGGCTCTAATTTGACTACAATAAATCATGGTTGGCCTTTGTTCTTTTCAACTCAAGCAGTTGGTTATTTGAGAGCATTCTAAAAACACAAATACATTTTAAAACTGCATCCAGGCTCTGTGAAATCAGCCAATGAGAAGAGCCAGGACTTCAAGTCATAGTTCTTTGGTTTAAAATCCCAAAACTACACACAACTTAATCTTTCATTCTTATATCTTTTCTTCATATTGCCAATTATATTGTCTGGCACATAGAAGCCATCAATGAATTGAGTTAACTGAAATCTGGATCCTGTGTTTACATGCCAAGCTTTGGATATGACTGTACACTTGTTTTTCTGTTTCTGGGCATCGAATTTGTTTCTGCCAAATAATACTGCTCGGATTTTTTAATTCTATGAAACACCTAATTTACATCAATTTCACAGAGTATTAATAAATAATAATCTTAAAATGATGATGAGAGATAGTTACAGCGAACAGAACTAGAGGGGCAAAGCAATATTATGTCATATATCACAAATTACTTGGGAGCTCCAGGGTTAACAGGGTTATAATGTGTTTAACACATTATAAAACAAAGTTCAAATGCAAGCTGTATAGAATGCAAGCTGCTCCATCCTCCTGCTAGAATTATATTTTCCCCTTCGTAAAAAAATTAAATTTTTATGAATTCAAAAATATATTTTTATTTATTCTTTCACTCATTCCACAGATATTTATTGATTACTTATGATGAGCAAAACACATAAGAAAAGCAAAAAAAAAAAAAGAAATATAAGAACAAACATAATTTATAAAAGAATTATAATTTGTGCTACAATAATTACTTTCAAATCTATTCATAACAGGATTTGTTAAGATTCAGAAAGTGATAAGTGGTTCTAGATTTTTGTTCAGTCAATACTCAACTGATATTTGACTGTCAAATAAATCTACTAGCTGTGCTGAGAACATACTCTGTACTTTTCTGCCACTAAGATTTTGCTTATGTCAGGTAAGGAAAATTTCCTTTATCCCCCACCTATTGATGACAGCACTAATAGATCATGGCGCCTATTGGTCATGACCCTGGATAGGCCTGAGAATTCTTCTCATTAGTCACATCAGAAAGCATCCAAATTATAATAACGTTGGCATATAAGAAAATATATATGTATCCCCACGTATGTGTGGCTTTTAATGTATGGGATACTGAGTAATAGGATAGCTAGACTATATTCTATGCCTAATGGTTTTGCATTAGATTGGAAAATATTCTCCAAATGGCCATTTCTTCTGCTGATTGTCCATAAAAGCCAAGGGCATAATATTTCCTGATGTCATAAATCTGGAAATTATCATCTGAAGCTCATAAGAATGATCCAGAGCAGATACACATAGCTTTGAGCCAACAGCATAGAGAAGAGAGAAGTGGCATAGAAATGTAGGGGGTTTCTTTCAGTAGTCAAAGAGAATGAATACGAATTTGGCATATAGTTTTACAGAGGAATGAATCAGCAATATCAAAAAAGTCTCAAAATTCTAAGAGTTTATTTCATGTATAATTCTTTTAACATATGTAGAGCTGAAGACTTTGTATCTATAGAAGTTTTATTTCTCTAGGTAGGTATTTGTATGTCAGAGGATGTGTGGTTGAAGAAGTAGCTAGAAAGTATAATTTCTAAAATTGAGTAGACCCTTAACTTACAGTCAAAAGAATAAAATCTTTATTCAGCATCTATAATCTGCAAAACCATGTTCTAGGCATTGTTATAAAATCTGTAGGGGAGATTTCAACTAAAGTCTGAAGTTCTTTGAAGAGAGAACTTTGTCAGCAGGTATACTGAATCACCTTAAATACAATAAGTCTTCAGATAGAGCATTATAAAACTATGGATTTTTTTCTTATTTGGTTGCTAGAAATAATTTGTTAAAGTTAAGTTGTATATATAGGCCTTTAATAAAACAGATTTCTCTAAATTAACTTAAAGTTGAACAAGAATCACAGATCCAACTACAATAGATCTTGGATTAAAAACTGGAAGCCATTTTGTTGTTAATATTCCAGACTTAAGTTGCAGGTCAGAATTTCCAAGCATAATGTGTGTGGTATTTGACTGCTGTTTATGTCTGACCTAAGGTGCTGGGAAAGGACTGTTGTGATCATTTCTGCAGAATGATAAGAGGACGTGCTTATTTTGTGACTCATGCTCAAATCTTTGGTAGAAGTGAAAGGTACTTCTACTGGAATACCTGACCAAGAACATGAGATTAAGTACATGAATTTTCTGTTGGGCCTTCCTGACATTCTCCCAGAAAAACTTCATATATCAAAACTGATACTTGCTTCTCAGACTATGTTCTATTGTTTTGTGTTTTAGCTTCTTTTTAAGTATTATAAGTATTAGTGGTTTGGTTTTTTTTTTGGTTTGTTTGTTTTGATTTTATTTTATTTTTTGGTTAGCCCTGGTTGTTTGAACTTAAATATGTTTTTAGAAGAGTGGTTTTATTTTTGTTTCATAGTTTCCTTTTTATTGGGCAATTACTTAGCTTATATTTATTCATCTCTTTTGCTAATGAGAATCAAAAATTCAGCAAAACAAGGGGACAGTCAATGTACAGCATGAGACAATAATACAGCTTATGGCCATAGGGTGGTGCCTGCCACAGATTAAGGGCCCAAAAGATTATCCTCTTTTCCATGCCCCATGGAAAGAGTCAGATTATATCTTTACCCCTCTCTTTCTCCCTCTCTTGTTCTTCCTCTCTCCTCATTCTTTTTCTCTCTCCTCCACCCCTCCTCCCTTCATATATATATATGTATATATTTGTGTCTGTCAATCGCCCATGAAAAGCCAATTAAAAATCTCAACATCAAATCAGTCATTTAGTGGATTTTTACATAGAACTTCCCTTATGCTCAATTATACTCTAAGATTCCACGAGTAATTTGTTTTCTATTTTTAGGTTCTGCACATTTGAAACCCCTTGCATGTGATTAAAAAGTATCTTCTCTGGGAAGTAAATCCTTTCCAATCAATTTTCTTATTTTAAAGAAGACAGAGAGAGAGAGAGAGAGAGAGAGAGACAGAGAGAGAAAGGAGACACAAACAAACAAACAAACAAAACTAACCCAAAGAAAAATCTAGTCTCATATGCTGTCATACTTTGGGCTGTCTTATTTTTCATAGGCTCTTCAGAGGAGCTCAGGAGGCTCAGAGGCTTCAATCTAATTCCATATTCTTTACTTCTATTATGATCAATTGGTTCATTATCATGTTCCTCCACTAAAGAAAGTTCAGCCCACCTATCCCTGATGGTGTTGGGAAATTGGTAACTTTACAAATTCACAATCCTAAATTCCTGAAGGAAGCAGTTGTGTTTTCTTTAGTCCAGTTGGTCTTCTAAATACTAGAACTGATGGTTATTATCTGTGAAACCTTCTACCTTAGCACATGATAGGATATGGCTTTTGCAATAAAGAATCAGTTTATTGCCTATATTCCAGACTTCTGAATTTCTGCCTATATCCAATAAATAAAACTGAAAACTAGCACTTAAGCTACATTCTCTAGACTGTAGGTTTAAATGGTTTGTTTTCACTGGCTTTCAAACTTCCAGCTTGTCAAAATTGGATTATAATATTTGAGATAGGCTGAGCACACATTCTCGCAGATTAGTGGTTTTTAAAGTGGATGCAAGGACTGAAAATGCTAATAACTTGGTTCCCACCTCCACAGACTATTAAAATTGATATAGGTGAACCCCCAGAATATTCATTTTTAATAAGCACCCCAGATAATCCTAACCTGGTGGTCTTCAGTCTGCACTAAAAACATCACTTGACATTTACTAAACTCTACATAAACCTCATAATTATCTGGGAACTGTATATTTTGATTAAATTATTCATATTTCCTGTGAAAATATCTGTATTTTTATAATATTATTACTTGGTTTATAAATATTTATATAACATGACCAAATCAAAACTAGTTCTAAGTATTTTGTGGAACTATTGGTGCAGACACAGTTGCTTATCTTGTTCAATAACCTGCTTATAAAGATCTACATCACATATATCTCTTATACTTTACTATTCTAAAAAACTCACCATGAAATAAGAAACTTTCTTTTCTTGTACAAGTAGCCATGAAGCATACTACATTTTCCTTCTGTTCTTTGCCAGGAAATTCAGAGCTGATTTCATGCTCAGTAATGCTTTATTTAACATAATTTGTATTCTCCATCATTTTCCCTTTATCCTTAATACTTGGCACTTGCTTATTTAATAATGTTGGTTTATTTGACAGAAAACGGCTTCAAAGTCTTTTTGAAAATGGGTAGAAAAAGTTAATGGGAATGACTAAGTATAGAATTTGAAAATAGAGACATTGGATTTTTATAACTTGGTATTGCAAATTTATTAAATGTTGAAGTTTCAACCCCCAAATAAGTTTTGTATGGCGATTCAAAATTTCCATTTCTAAATAAGAAGTGCCTATTGATTTACGGTGTGTCATCAATCAACAACTCTTCAACAATCATTTCATGCCTAATTGTCTACCAGGGTGACTTTTTCTTATGTAAGGGAAATATTTGCTGTCTTTAATATTGTATATTTAATAACCATAACAAAAATAGAATAGCAATCCTTCATATAGCAAAGTAACGTTTTTTGTTTTTTTGTTCTTAGTGGTAGAAAATGAGACATAAAATAGTTTTTCTCATCTCCCACATGACCAGAGTCTTTTAAAAAATATTACCAATAGTTTATCTTGTGTCTTCTCAGAACAAAAGAGTAGGAAATATGTATATACCAACATATGTGTATTTATATTTACATAATACATATTTATACATGTATACATTTTTTCTTTTTGGAGTTTGGGTCTCACTCTATCGCCCAGACTGGAGTACAGTGATAAGATCATGGGTCATCGCAACCTTGACCTCCTGGGCTCAGGCAACTCCCAAGTAGCTGGGACTACAGGTGCACACCACCATCCCTGGCTAATTTTTTGATTTTTTTTTTTTTTGTAGAGATGAGGTATTGCTATATTGCCTAAGCTAGTATTTTGTATTGGTGTATTTGTGTGTTTGGGCTTCCTAAATGTATATTTTAGCATACATTGCAAATGCACACATATTTTAGTAATATTAACACAATATGTATAGATCCAAAAATTGGACAAAATGTGAGAAACAATGAAAAGACAGAAGTAAAGGAATGTGAGTGGTCTACAAAATTTTTTTTAATTTATTCAGAATTTGGCTTAAAATAGTACATTACAGAGACTTATTGCCACACTTGACTAAAAAACTGCCTTCCTGCAGTTTTGTGCTTGGGATTTTTTTTTTGAAATAAAATAATCTTACCTTTCAGGAAGATAATTATGAATACATTTGGACTCTACATTAAAAATAATAAAGTTATTTGTAAAATTGATTGGCACTTTACTTATCACTACTCTAGGACCAAGTCCACCCTGAATACAGAGACTGATTTCCATATAGAAGAGAGATTGTAGCCATTTTCTGAATTATATTATTTTTCTCTGTAATAAGATATTTATTGTGCTATCTTTTTTTTTTTTTTTTTTTTAGTCAGAGTCTCATTCTGTCGCCCAGGCTGGAGTGCGGTGGTAAGCTCACAGCCACTGCAGCCTCAACCTGCTGGGCTCACATTATTCTTCCTCTTCAGCCTTCCAAGCAGCTGGAACCACAGGTGCTCACTACTACGCCTAGTGAAATTTTTGATTTATTGTAGAGAAGAGGTCTTGTCAAGTTTCTCAAGCTGGTTTTGAATCCCTGGACTCAGGCAATCCTCTTGCCTCCACTTTCCACAGTGCTAGGACTACAGGTGTGAGCCACCGTGCCTGGCCTATCTTTTGAAATTCTGTATCAACTTCATGGGATTTAAAGCCAAAAGCAGAAATTCTATACTAAAAAAGGACAACAGATCAACACGTATTCACTCTAAGTCAATTATGCCTTTTAAAACAACTGTCTTTTATTGCAAACATAAAAAAAAGGAAGGCTATCTATAAGAATTGGAAATAATATTGATTTTAATTTCCATAATTAAGAATTTCATGAAATGGAAGTAATGTCCTTCTGACATTTATTCTTATATTCTTTTCACGGTGATGTACTCCCTTCTGAATGCCTGTAAGATGTTTTGAAATTAGCACACTTTTTTCTAACTACAAAAATGTTCTAATAAAGTAGACAATATGAATAGAGAGAATATGAATACTTTCTTGATTATACATCTTTTTAAAAAGTCATAGATAGCATTTTGGAAAACCAATAATCAGAAAACTAACTGAATATCAACTTCAAGTCTCATTCTTAATTTCACAAGAATAAGTAAACCAAAGTCATGAGATATTTTCAAGTTTGATGTCTTTCATATTATTGGCTATGTTATGCTCAGCCTTGCATTCAAACATATAGTTGAAGTTAATATAATATTTTAACATTGTGAAAATACAAATGCAGTGTTTATCAGAGTAACTATGGTTGAAAAAATAAAAAGGATCCAACTATAAACCATATATTTGAATAAAATGCAAGTTATGATTGCTACACTTACACTTATTTGTTATTTCATAAAGATCAAAGTGAAAGCAATATCAATAAAAATGTTCTTAATTTCTTATTAAATGAATTTGCTATCAGTTCATAGTCACCCATTAGATTAAAAATTACATAAAAAATACAAGGTCATTATTAGATTTTTAATTATAGTATGGGGAAACATTTAAACCTTCATATATACTTCTTGGTGTTATTTCCCTTTTATGTTTTTAATATTTGTTAAATGAGTGGGGATATAAAGTGGAGAGAGAGTTATAGGAGGAAAAAAAACCTTTCAGTGTATGGTGCTATAAAGAATATTAGACTTCAAAATATCGTCCAGAAATCTAGCTTAAGTTCTTCCACTAACTATGTGATTTCACATAAATTCCTGACTACACTCCATCTTAGTTTTTTAAGTAAAAATTGAGAAGTTTTTATAGAATGATTAATAAAGAGCCCTCCAAGTCAAAATTCCATAATTCATATCTTTAGACTAAAGCAGAGATTCAAACATTAGGGAGAATCTATAGGGTATACTCTTTTTCTGACTCAAAAACGTGTCTACATGAACACAAGGGAGAGAGCAGCAGTTGCGGGCACTGCTAGGGGTGAGAGGGAGGAAGAAGGGTGGGGGACACATGACAACACAAAGGCAGGGGACAGATCCACTACGGGGTGGGGAGAGGGGGGAGGGAAGTGAAAGCCAGTTGGAGGCCCAAGCTTCACCTGCATGCAGTCTACTTTTGTAGCTAATCCTCACTTGTACCTCACATCTCTACCAATAAACAAACAAACAAACAAACAAACAAAAACGTGTCTTATGTGCATTATTTTAGGCTGAACTAACTGAAGAATAGTACATCTACTTATTTTTCATTCCCCAAACACCTCATCTGGTAAGAAATGGAAACATTTTCATAAGTTTCAATGTGCTATCTAAATACGCAGAAGAACTATCTTTTTCCAAAATGCCTTAAGATGATGCTGGGTTAGATAGCCTTATTTGCTATAGCATGATGAAAGGAAACAAGTTTCCCATTCAAAATAATAAAACAGAGTAATTATACAAGTATAATTGTCATTATCCAACTTTATCACAGGCCAAGGACAGGAAATGCCAGGACATTTTCCTTTGTGGTTGCCCTCGTGAATCCTAGCTTGCTTCATCAGGAAACATGCCTCTGAACAGAACTTATGGGAAGGATGCAGAAGTATTTGGAGGGCAGATGTTTTAATGGAAACAGTATGCCAAAGTGAGATGCCACACTGAATTCCCTTAGGTTCAAAACTATTTTCACAGTTTGCTTATCTAGAAAGCATACTCTTTTAATCCTATTCTTGTTCTTCCAAACCCAAGTCTCTCCAATTATCCATTCATGCTTATGTTTAATTCTCTAACATGGTGATTCTTATCAAAGCACTGTCTCTGCAAGCTTTCATTATACATCTGCTATATGCATGATTACAACTTAATGTGTTTAAAAAATGTATGTTCTATGGCAATCTTCACAGATTTTTAAGACATGTAAACCATTTTGATTTTTAAACTCACAAAAACAACAACATACCTAGAGGGGCTATGCATGTACCTACTACAAAGTGAGAAAAAAAAAGAATGAAAATCTTTTAAGTAGCTTGCAAACCAATATTCAAATAATTATCGGCAGTCATTTTCCAAATAACTACATATCTATTGAGAAACAGTTTTGACTTTTCAGCTAAAATATGGAGTTCATTTTTTTTTTCATTTGAACTAGTTTTATTTTGTCAGTTAAGAGTAATTTAATTATACATTATAAAATACTCAATTTCTTTGGACAATCGCATGAATAATTGGATATAAACTTTAAGTAAAACAAATCTAATGAAGAATGAAAATTTATACATGATAAAGAAGTTAATTTTAAAATGAACATTTAAAAATTTTTAATGCTATAACGCTTGTGCTCTTTTTAATACAGAAATCATATCCTGTCCCTACCATGCTCACAACTCTCTAATGTGTCCTCTTTTCACCTCAAGTGAAAACAGAAGTGTTTGCTAAGGTCTACAACATTCTACTTTATTTCGTCCTAACTGCTTTTCAGATCCCATTTGCTACCAAACCCCTTACTCTCCTTGCTTCACTTTAGCTGGAATAGAACAAACCTTCTCCCACCTTGGTCTTTGTATTACTTTTATGTCTTCCTCCAAATCTCTTCATCCAGATAGCCACAGAGTCCCTTCTTCCCATCAATTAACCATCGGTTTAAACACTAATGAAGAGGCTTTGATTGTCTTCTATCCAAAAGAGCAGGCTTCTTACCCAGACTTATTTTGTTCAAAGCATCCAACTCTACCTGGCATCATATAATTCTGTGTTTATTTTCTGCCTCTCCCACTCTCCTATTTCTACATAGTTCTTAAGATTGGGAAGTAATCCTTTATATTTACTGCTATGGTCAATGACCACAGAAAAAGGTAGAGAATGATCAACAGAAGTCTGTTAAATTGAACTCTGTGGTATTGCTTTGGGTTTCTAACAGCACTATTACTAGTACTCTTAAAAGTGAAGAAAATGAGGAAGACAGAAGAACTCAGTCCACACAAAAGCTTCAAGACCTTTTACTTTTAGATACAAAGCCTTCTCATCCTATTTGACATTATCTCAGCTGCCATCCTACTCTTTCAATGTTATTTTTTTCTCATTACTAACTTCTGATAACTCATCCCCTACTCCTCCCACACTTTTTTATGATTTAGATCATCATTATATAACAGACTTGTCAAAATTCCCCATGCAAAATGGCTTGCACTATTCCAGAATACGTACCTACATTTATGTATACATTTTGCACACCTGCCTTTTAATCCCTTAGAGTATGAACTTCTTCCTGACAGAGATTGCATCAGTCTTATATGTCATTTAATGACAATAGTTCACTATTTTTAAACAATTATATTTTATGTATAAAAGAGTACACCTGGATAAAGAAAAAAGTGCCATCTTATATTACTGGGTAAGAGATAGAACACCTTTCTGGAAATAAAGTGTCATTAAACTAACTTTTGGTCCATGGACTCCTTGCACTGCTCAATTTTACATAAGAAAGAGAGTTTGCAAAAAAAAGGTGGTACATTTCTGTTCTGATTCACTTATATTGTGAGGTATCTCCATATGATTCTCAAAGACATCTGCAATTTACCCAGCCTTCACCAGAAAATAGTCACTGACTATCATTAATTCTAATCTTTGCAGAAGAATTTGGTGTGAATGAAAAAGTGGAGATCTCTTTCCAAGCAATCAACAAACTTATGAAAAATGTTCAGCTTCACTAACCACTAGAGAAATTCAAATCAAAAGTACAATGAGATGACACCTCACATCGGTCAGGATGACTATCGTTAAAAAGTCAAAAAACAACAGGTGTTGGTGAGACTGCAGAGAAAAGAGCACACTTCTACACTGTTGGTGGGAATGTAAGCTAGTTCAACCTTTGTGTAAACCAGTGTGGCATTTTCTCAAAAAAAAAAAAAAATTGAGCTATCATATGACCCAGCAATCCCACTTCTAAAATATACCGAGAGAACCACAAATCACTCTACCAAAAAGACACCTGCATATATTTGTTCATTGGAGCACTATTCACAATAGCCAAAAGCATGAAACCAATCCAGATCTCCACTGAAAGCAGACTAAAAAGAAAATGTGGTACATATACACAATGGAAGACCACACGGCGATAAAGAAGAATAAAACCATGTCCTTTGCAGTAACATAGATGCAGCTGGAGATCATCATTTTAAGTGAACTATTCACAGAAACAAAAAAACTGAATACTGTATGTTCTCACTCATAAGTGGGCCCTAAACATTGAGCACACAAGCACAAAGGCAGGAACAACTGACACTGGGCACTACCCATGGAAGGGAGAGTCGGAAGGGGAATGGGGGCACACCACCACCCACTGGGTACCATGTCTACTACCAACGAGAGAGAGGGCTTGCTAGAAGCCCAAACCTCCCCTGCATGCAATTTGCTTATGTAGTAAATCCTCATACGTACCCCACAACTCTAAAATTTAAAAAAAGAAAGAAAAAGTAGAGGTCTCATGATCTTTCCCTGTCAAAAGAGAAAAACAAAAAGAGTAGATGTATTAGAAGACAAAATGTTCAAGTAACACATCTACATGCTTCACATTGAACAAAACAAAAGAATTTGGCTTTGATTAGTAGATTACTGCTTATGTTGATATGGCACAGATTCTTAGCTAATGAGCTTTCCATGGTGTGCAGGTATCATCCACCATGATCAGCATCACATGAACATAGATATTTGTCTACATTTGAGCACTGACCCAAGTGATAAGTCTCCAAAAGGTATACCCTGAAACCCCAATGGCCTTTAATCTAGTTGGGAAGGTAAGAAGTAAAACCATTAGCTATATATAAAATGGTACTTACGAATGTCAAATGCAATTCTAGCTATAAAGGATATAAGCTTGGGAGGTTGAGAAGACTTCATGGAGAAGATCAATGCAAAGGCTGGCTCTCAAAGGAGAAAGCTAAAGGACAAAACTTTCAGACAGAATCTACTAAAGCAAAGAGCAGTGTAAACATGCACAGAAATGCACCCTGTTTCTTTTCAGTATCAGACAATATCATACACCATCAAATCTAGCTACCGAAGCTAGGGGGAGAATAATGCTTACATATATATTGTTTTCTGAACATAGCATCTGTATATCTAGCAGAAAACAAAATAAGACATATGGAGAAGTGGGGGAAGAGAGAACAAATTCATTATTACAGCTCTGAAGGGAAATTATACTTCCTTTTCAGTGAAAATCCTTTTCAATGTTCTTGTTCATTCAATGAAAGATAAGTTAAATTGTACATTTTTAATGACTCACAAGTCAATTATTTTAGGTAATTAGAGCAAAATTACTGATTTATTCTATTTTCCATCAGGCCAGGTAAAATACCATTGAGTAGTTTGTCCCCAAGGACCTGAAAGTTCACTAGATGAGAACACAAGGTCTTATATCAACTGAGTGTCATCATGATAAACCACAGTGCTGTGTGAATAAATGTAAAGCCAGCAATGATATTGAACAATATGAAAAGAGTTAGTCACAGGCAGAAGAACTAGGAAGGAAATGCACTACATTCATAGAATAAAGAGCCAATATTCCTTCTCTCATCTCTCTCACTTCAGCAGCAAGTCCCATATTCTATAAAATGTTTTAGGATCTTTGGAAAAAAATAAGTAAAGAAATAGAATTTCAAAAAAATTGTGTTGCTTTTTAATTATGTAACTATACACAAGTCACAAAATTCTTATGTGCTTAAAATTATGAATTTTAAATGAACACCAGCTAAGTTTTCTTCCACCAGGAACTCAAAGACCAAGTAATAAGAAATTTAAATTTCAGTTCCAAATTTGAGTATAATTTGGAGGAAAATTTGGAATTAAATGGTGTAACTCTAAAAATAAAGTAATACAAAATCAATCAGTAGCCTGTAGGAAAACTCTAAAAAGAACAAAAGAGTAACATAACAGACCCACTAAAAATTTAAAAAGAACCCCTTTGCCAGAGTACCATATTGAGAAAACACAAAATTTCTTTCCAAAATATCTCCATGTAGCAACCTAGTAAATGCTAAAGTATGAGATGCTGGGTAAATACATATATTTTTTAAAATGCTGTGTCAAATATTGTCTTTAATTCAAGTTGTAGCTAAAACAAACTGAAGATATCAAAGATCTGGTTACTTGTAATGCTAAAAGAAGACTATATGCAGCATTTTCTATAATTGTCTAAAAGTTCACTTCCATCTTCCATCAACTAACACTCTCTATAAAGAACTTTACACAAATATATTGCATTATGCCAAAATAAAAATGGATGTTGCCCATGGATGACTTTTCACCAGAAAGGTAAATTTTGGTACTTCCCACCTTTTAAAGATTTTTATATTAACATATTAGCAATATTTATGTATAGATGCTGACACAAGAGAAAACACATCCATCCATTTTCAATAATAGCTGGGTAAACTGAAAGTGTCTGCATAAATGATTCTGCAAGATATACTCACAACATTACCCAAAAGCTAAGTAATCAGAATAGTGACAGGTAGTAGTAGAATGCTATTTAAAAGTGTATCCTTAGCCGGGCTTGGTGGCTCAGTCTGTAATTAAACCTTGGGAGGCTGAGGTGAGTGGATTGCCTGAACCCGCGGGTTCGAGATCCGCCTGGGCAAGCGAGACCTCATCTCTACAATAAATCAAAAAATTAGCCGGGTGTGGTAGTGCACGCCTGTAGTTCCAGCTACTTGGAAGGCTGAGTGGAAGGATCGCCGGAGCCCGCTTCCAGCCACCACACTCCAGTCTGGGCGACAGAGTGAGACTCCAACTCAAAAAATAAAATAAAATAAAATAAAAGTGTATCCTTGTTTAAAATATATATAAATATATATTTATTACATACTATTATTCTGTATTATATATATGATCATATGTGTGCATATGATAAATTCTCTCAAATCATCCAATTCTAAAAATAAATTTCCTTGATGCATTGCTAGAAAAATTGCAGAGAAAAATTATTTTGCTATTTTTGTTTCTGTAAATAGTAATTCTCCTAACTCATAAAAATTGAAATATGATAGATCTAGCTTTTGAGTGTCTTATCAATAGATAACTACACTAAGTTTTCTGAGAGTATGAGCAAAGATTTTGCCATATTTGTTTCAGATTAATATATAATATAAATTAGTTTTTTGTTTTTACAAATTTGTTCAGAAATCAGAGTATGGTTTATAGTCAATATCATAGAATTTCATTATAAACATGAACTTTGCAGAAATGCCATATAGCAACTTTCTTCCCATATTGAAAACTGATGAAAACAACTTTGTTTTAAATTAAACAAGTGGCAAGGCCTACGGAAATGACACTTCTGAAATTCTTATGTTTTATGTTATGAGTAGTACAATTTCTTATTTTTAGAAAACTGTCAAATGGTTAGTAATCATGACTAAAAACGCAAACATCACCTAACATAATAATAAATCTTCAAATTATTTAATGTGCTACCTGATACCTCTTCTAGTTTTCAGATTATAAGCCTGAAATACAATGATAATCTGACTCTTGACCTTGTTGAATATAGTTTTACAAAATAGTTTCTGACTTCTAGTAAGCATTTAAAAATTTTCTAAATGTATCGACTTTTAAGTACTACCATTTGAATGAAAAATAACTACTAGATATTATCTTCCAAAAGAACTTAAAAACAACAACAACAACAACAAGGGAGCTCCAGTTTTTTTTCTATTAAGACAGCTTAAGGCAATAATTTGAGTTTACATTACTTCTCAGAAAGGGAAGCCAGGTGGGTAAAAGGGTGCTTCAGGATTCTGTGCAGGTCAAGAACTATGCTCAGAAAGAAAGGATGAAATGGAGGGAGAGAGCGACTTGACCACTCAATCTAAACACTGTTTTTTTTAAAAGCAATATTCTTTTTTTATTGATTTTTTAAACTGTGATGTTTTCTACTTTAGTTAACATAAAATTTAAACGGTAGCTTTAAAACTATATTTTAAATCATTCATTTTGCTGGTAGATTAAATAACTACTCACATAGTATACATGGTAGGTTATAGTATAATAATATATTTAATATTTGGGGAGCAAAAAAATGGTTAGACAAATACACCATCATTCTAAGATAGAGATAGTCATTTCCTCAGATCAAAAAAACAACTGAATATTGTCTAAAATGACCAAGTAGCAGGTGATTCTGCCTGTACTTAATGACAAAGCTCCTGGTTTTCTCATGTAGATACTTTTTACATGAGCTGAATCTTTTGATAACCATTGTTTACAAACACATTTTTCTTCTATTATCATAAATTTATGAACATTAGCTCCACTAAAAATATCAGACAAATAAAAAGAATTCAGAAAGTATTATGAAAACATCTTGATAATTATTCAGACACAGCTTCATATTAACTGCAACTATTAAATATTTTCCAGAAAGTTTATGCATTATACTTCATCCTCCAACTATAAAATTACAGTGTAGAAGATAAAGTCATGCAATGACTTTTGCTGAATATATTATATTATTAAATAATGCTGTTGAGTGACAAAGATAAGACACCAAAAAGGCAGAGTTTATAAGAATCTACTTTTCCAGGGAATTAAATGCACGATATATTTTGATGAGAGATTGAAGACATATTCCTAAGAAACTTTGTTATATTATGAAGCATATGCTTTGCCAAATGTCCATATATATTCTCACTTTAATTGCATCAATATTTCTACATCTTAAAAATATGACTGCGTAGTCTATCAGGATCATTAATTAGCTTAATTTCCTGAAAATTAAAATTTTCAACTTCACTGGAGCTAAGTCTTTAAAGTAACCCTCATTTAGCTTCCACGTCCTGAGAAAATGTGTGTATTTAATTATTTTAATCCAATTACCTATGGAACATATGAACTAAATCCACTGCATAGTTTACTCAGGCACTATAATTCAGTTTCTTAAATTATTTTAAAAAGTAGATGCTTTTCAACATTTTATGTATATGATAAAAAATGTCATTCATGGTTAACATTTTCTTATTTTTTTCTGAAAACTAAAATAAACATCAATATAAAATAAAAACTGAAAAGTTAATTCAGGAAACCAATTTTAAAATAATACTAACTTCTTAAGTCTAGTATAGAACTTTTAGCTGGATGAAATTGGCATCTTACCAGCATTCATTATAATACTTATACTCAATCATATTAATAGTACAAAGCATTAAAATGACTCACTGATGATACCTCATGAACAGCACTGTCATATATGCCACATTTTTAAAAGGGCATTTCATTTTTATACGTGTCCCCTTATCTCCTCTTAACACAGAGTCCTCTTTTTTATTCAGGTATACTTCTAATTTGATATCACAGTAGTGGTGTTATCCAATTGTCCTTAAAAATAATTTCAAATTAAAAAAAGACCCCAAAAGATCTTTGATAAGAAATAAGCACCTATACTGCTAAACTATTCGGCATCATCATCATAATCCGTCACAGAATTACCCACAGAATAAAAAAGAAATATAAGCAGTAGCAGATAGATTTTTGACTAATTCATCGTTTAATGTACTAGCAGGTCTCTAAAAAATATGAGACTAATCAAAATCATGTCCTTGTATTTTACTTTACCATAATTTCTTAATTAACTTATCCAAGCACCCTTCTTATATACAATATTCCATTACTTGGTCATAAGAAAACATAAGAAATTCTGTACATTACAATACATCTAATAAGAGTATGGAAGCCAATTAAATTAATCAGAAACACAAAACTTAGAGTAGCCTTGAGAATAACTTTTTTCATAAAGCCATTACCCCATCCTTACTGAGCTGATTACCTATGCAAGAGTAGTAGCGTACAGCTGAAGAAAAGGCACTAACATAACTCCCTGGCTTATCTAAGAACTCATAAAAGTAAAAAGCTCTAACCATTTTATTTTATTAGATTCTGCAATAATGTAAATGGCTGCTGCTTTTCTGCAGTTTGATTAACATTATTAATCATTTGACACCCTTCCATTGTTCTACCATCTAAATAAATCTTAATTATAGCCTTAAAAGTCTATTCTACCAAAACATGTGAATTCAGAATATGTCCCTTTGGTTACAAAACTTCATTACCCTCAATAAAAGAATGCACAAAAGAATTCTAGAATAAAATTAGGACCCCACATTTACAATGCAACCAGCCCTTGGTGACCATCAATCTTACCAGATACTGCTCTGTCTTCTATGTGTATTTAATGGGCGTGGGCCCATTGCCTGACGGGATCTGAAGCTTCTAAAAAAAAATGTGTGGATGACAGACTTTTGCTTCTTTTTTTGAAACTATGAACCAAGAGTTTTAAATATGTTGCAAATACCATTCCACTGCATATTGTAGAATTGATCAGTTTCAGCCCAGATATTCTCAAACACTGCACAACCTATCAGCCGTGATTAAAGTGCATATATAAGAATATGTGCATATATATCACAAAATCTTTTGATAATGACGTCTGTAATCTATGTTTTACAATATTGTAAAATGAGAATTATGGTTCTTAGAGGGAAAATGCACACCATGAGTATCTATTCATATGAAAATACTTCAAATATACATGGGAAATTTTCATTTGAATGCCTTGAAGCACTTTCTAGACATTTCAATATACGTTGTGTACATCCATATCCTTATTAGGGCATACATTTTGTTTTTCACTGACATAATATTTGTATATATTCATCCATATATTGTTAATGTATTTCCAGATTCAGAAATTCTAAAATGTCTTTATATGTTTATCCCATTCAGCTATCAATACTCAATATTTACCAGCAACTCCTTAGCACGCCAATGTCTGTATCGTACCCATTTCACAGATCAAAATAGTTTTTCTGTACCATTTAGATGTTTTCCTAAAACCCTTTAGGAAAGAGAAACCATTTATTTTCCCTCGGAACAGTTACATAACCTTAATGATCCCGCAGTCACCTCACCCATACCCAACCTCCATCCCATGATGGCACCTACCCTAGTGTTGTCATGGTGACGATAGTATACCAGAAGGCTGCAGGGATGCTGGTGAACTTGCTAGCCGAAGACCCCTTCTCTGCGTAGAACATAACCGTAGCGAAAATGATGATAGCCATGGTGAGCGAGAAGAGCAAAAAGCCCAACTCTGAGGCACAGCTCTTCAGCGTGTACCCAAGGATGCGCAGGCCTTGAGAGTGGCGGGAAAACTTAAAGATTCTGAAGACCCGGAAGACTCGGAGTGTGACAAAAGCTCCACTGACATCCTCATTGTCTGTCATCACCAGCCCAATATAATAAGGCAGGATGGCCACCACGTCGATGATACTCATGACACTACGCACAAAACGGTAACGACTGGGCGCTGCAGCCAGGCGAAGCAGGTACTCAACTGTGAAGATCATGACGCAGGCGGTATCCAAGCAGAAGAAGGCCACGGCATACCGCTCTCCACAGGGCAGTTCTTTAATGTGACCTGGGCTTGACCCACATGGCACTGTTTCTACCACATTGGCGATGACCGAGACGGCAATGAAGAACCCCGTCACGTAGTAGAACACCAGGGCCATGGTGCTGGTGTGAGGGTTCTCAAAGGCCCGCCAGACCCTCTGCCGAGCCGTCATGGTGGGCAGCGCGCTCTCTCCTGTGTTGTCAGTATCAGCATCGTCCTGCAGACGCTCCGCGTTCTCTCGCCTGCGGTCCTTGTACTCCTCATAACAGCAGTCGCCAATAATTTCTGGGATGAGGCCAAAGAAGGCCAGCTCTTCATCATAAGCAGAGATGCACTCATGGCGGGGATAGTGGAGCTTCCCAGTGCGGTAGAAATTCAGGATGTGGCGGAATATGTCTGGGTCACGGTCAAAGAAATACTGCTGAGTCTCTGGATGGTAGAAAAAGTCCCTCTCCGAACTACCCAGTAGAGTGTCTGGGTAACGTTCCAGTGTGTCCTGCCACGTCTGGAAACGGGTGCCACTCACATTGAGCACAATGAGAGCATCTTGGGTCCTTTTCCTCTCCTGTCTCGGGGGAGCTGGCATGGGCCCCGAGGCCACAGGCATCCACCCGATGGCCGCTGCCCTTGCAAAGGGCAGCCATGCTGCGACCCCCGCCGCCATGGTTCCTGGAAGTGGAGGCAAGAAGGGTCACCAGGCTTCTAGAGTGGGTCAACCAACGGAGCCACAATCACCCACTTCCTCCCGTCAAAGTACGACTGAGAAACGTGGTCCAAAAGTGTCACTCTTATTCCAAGGTAGGGCTCCTGGTGAAGTCTCAGTTCTCAGAAGGGCACGTTTCCCTCAAGGCAGGTATTTGGAACAATAATAACAACAACAAGTGCAATGTCCTAGCAATCACCCCCCAACAGAACCTAACCAAACTGCTTCCAGCAGTTGAACCCAGTCACCCTCTGGCACAAATAATCACACAGGTGACTTTAAATGCAGCAGTCTCTTCAAACAGGTGTCTTTGATTTCTCCCCTACACAGTCTGGAGAATACGGGGTCAGTACATGGAGTGTAGGATAGACAAGACGAAGAAGAGTCACCCAGTGGTATTTTTTGTGTGTGTGACGAATTAGGGAACCCTTCCACCTCCCCTGTTCACTCTTTCAAGCCTTCCCTTTCCAAGTAGCCCTTCCCGCCAAAGGAGTCTACAAAAGGCGACCTGTTGTTGAAGCTCAGGAGATGCGGTTACAGCCGCTGCCCCACGTCTCTCTTTGGGGGTCCGGTGGCCGCCTCTACTCCGGTCGTATTTGCGGAGATGGAGGTGATGTGCAGAGGGCACGGTGGGGGGGCGTTCACATAGATCCTCCTCCCCCACGTCTGCAAACACCCTCGGTGTCTGCCAAAAGCGTTCGCCCAGTCGCCCCTTCACTCTCTTCTCAAGTTCAGCTCAGGTGCGGTGTGACAGTTACAGCGCCCGGGAGCTGGCAGCCGCCGCCGCCGTGGCGGCAGCAGCAGCATCTGCCTTCGCGCAGAACGCGCCTCGCCCGCGGTACATACCTGGCCAAGTGCGCGCCGGGGCTGAGTTGCATAGAGACTTTCTCCTCGCCGGGCACCGGAGGGGGGAGAGGCAGGGACCGCAGCTCGCGAGCCGCCGAATCCCGGGCGCCGAGGGAGCATCAATAAAGCTCAAGCGAGCTCTCCTTCCCCTTCCCCCATCCCTCCGTGCCGCCCTCCTCCTTTTCACCTTCCGAAAGCCAGGCGCAGGCGAGCCGAGCAGCAGCAGCAGCAACAAGTTCAAAAGGTGCGGGGGAGGCGAGCACGGAGGGGACTCGCTCCTGCCAACTTACTGCGCGGCTGCGGTGGCGGGGGCCGGGCCGGCGCGGCGCGGGGCTGCGGGGCGGCGGGGCTGCGGGGCGGCCGGGCGGGCGGCGGCGGCGGCGCGGCGGGGCCGGGGCCGGGGCTGGCGCGGGCTCCGGTCCGAGCGCGGAGGCAGGAGGCGCTGGGCGGCGCGGGGGCGCGGGAGGGCTGCTCGCTGCTTCCCCGCCCGTGGGTGGTCCTGCATCTCCCCGGGCTCCCCGCGCTGCTCGGCTCGTGCGATCAATAAATAAGGAGAAAATAAATAAATAAGCGCGCGCGCGCCCCGCCACGCAGGTTAGGAAAAGGCGTCTCCTGCCTTTCCCTCGGCTTGACCTTTCTCCGCCCCCGCCCCCTCGGGCTCCGCTCGCTCCACCCCAGCCGCCCACCAGCCCCGGCGCAAAATGTCACCGAGGGAGAGCATCCAGGTGGATCTGCCGGGGAAGGAGAGCCAGCCTCGGAGGAACAAAGGGAAGCTTCACGCGCCCGGCTGCGGCGGTTTGGTGGAGGAGAGGAGGAAGGGGACCAGTGCCTCGCTTCTGCCTCCCGGTCCCGGTTCAAGGCGAGCGTGGGAAAAAGGGGGGGAAGAGAGCGAGAGAAGCTGGGAAGGGGGGCGAGCCGAGCGGAACGCGCCGGAATTGGCTGTCTTCTGGGGGCGACTGGGTGGCAAGACCTGCAGAGCCCCGCGGCGGAATGTTTAAGTGCCTGTTCCTTTTTCTCTTTCTTTTTATTCCTCCCCCCAAGCCAGAAGTTAACGTTGCAGGGATTTATATGTCACCTATCCAACTTGCCCCAAAGTCAAGCTGTCTCTGCGGTCTGGGTCTTGCCCCAACTCCTTTCGCGTCCTTCGCGAATGACAGGAGGCTTTGCAACCCTTTTCCAGATGTCAGCGTCAGGGGCGTGCGTCTCTGAGAGGGTGCGTCCTCTTCCTCCTCTCTGCGCATCGCCGCACATATGTAATATGGTTAAAGTAGTTAAAGGTGTCCGTGAGTGGGGTAAGTGATGTGGAGAGGGACAGGAAAATTGTCGCGGCCAACCGTTTTGGTTTTTTGGGTACCCCGCCCCCTCCCCCAGTCATTTGGCAATCTTCCTTAAAACCAAACCTTACAGCATTTACAGCCACTAGATGGCGTGAATGGAGAGAAGTTAAATCTACAACCTAAGATTTGGGTGCTTTACAAAAGGTGAAGGATCAAAATTAACTGATGCAGCAGAGAATCGGATCACATAAACATCCCCAACCCACCCACCTACGCTTCCACCCATCTTTTTAGTGGTTATATGAAGTATACTACTTAGGCTTATGTCTGCATTTTGATGGATGTGGGATGAGGTGTGGAGAGTTTCCTGTTGAAATGCCTTTGAAAGTGAAATCTAGATTATGGAATTATTATCCTCATCATCATAACAATTAAGATATTTAGAAAGAGTAAGGCTCTATCTATGCTGATTAATAAGATAAGCCTGATTTCTACCGAAAATTATGTTCCCTGGCTTGCTTTGACTGCCCTTGGTTTGTAAAGTGAGTAGGCTGTGTTGTACTGTACAGAAATTGACTTTCAAGCCCTAGAGATCATAGGCATGATGTCTCAACCTTGAAAATCTGAAATAAGATACGTCAAAGAATATATACGGGCTAAAAACAGAGTACAGAAAATAACCAGAGAAAGAGAAAAAAAAGTCTTAAAATGTGCAAGATTTTCTGCAGAGACAAAAAGGTTTTTGTTGTTATTCACTTGTTTAGAGTAGAGGTTTAGGAAATTCTATGTCAGTAGTAAGGAAGTCAAAGCAAATGTTCCATGTAAGTTTGAGGACACAGAACTGAAGACACCCGCTGTTTATCTATTTGTATTAGCTTAATGGAAAGACGCTTGTCAACAATTCTGAATAGCCTGCATACCTGAAAACAAATATACAAGCAAGCACGTTAACTGGAAAATAGAAATGAGAGGATTACCTGCCAATTAATATGAGAAAATTAACCCCTTCCTATCCCAGAGTATAAGATAGTACCACAGTCATGGCTGGGCACGGATATAGAGAGTGGAAAGTCATGAATTAGTGCTGATACTGATATTCCAACCTGTTAAGATGGGGCAAATAATCTAATAGAGACTTTGAGACTTTCCTGTAGGAACTGAAAAGTTACCATTATAAAAGTAGGAGTTTAACCCCACAAAAAGCCTCAAATAAGTGGGAACATAATGTCTACAATTTTAAAGAAGGTATTATGATCTGTTCTCCCCCACCCTCAACAAGTTTCTTGATATAGTGAAATAATGTGGACTGAGAACTTAAATATATCTAGATTCAAACTCTAGCTTAAGAATCTACTTACTGGCTTTGCTTCATTTTGCAAATTACTTAACTTCAATGATTAGAAATTGTAGATAATGGAACTTAACTTTTTAGGCCTATTGTGAAGATGAGACAGGACACCAAGGTAGCACGAGGAGAGTACTCAATATTAGCTCTTGTTTTACTTTAATGCATAACGTGAAAGCAATTCATTTTATCCAGCCTGTATTTGAAATTCCCACAGATACTTTTCTATACAGAAATATATCATTTTGTGACTGTGATACATCCTGAGAAATGTCTTTAGGTGATTTTTTCATGGTGTGAACATCATAGAGTGCACTTATACAAACTTAGATGATATAGCCTACTATATACCTAGGCTATAGGTTGTACCTACAAATCTCTATATCCCGTTACTGTACTGAATATAGTATGCAACTGTAACACAGTGGAAAGTATTTGTATCTCTAAACATATCAAAGCTTAGAAAAGGTATCATAAAAATTTGGTATATAAAAATGGTGCACCCATATAGGACACTTAATGTGAATGAAGCTTTGGAAATTGGAAGTCACTCTGGATGAGTCAGTGAGTGAGTTGTGAGTGAATGTGAAGGCCTAGGACATTACCATACACTATTGTAGACTTTATAAACACTGTATGCAAGGTTACACTTTATTTATTTAAAACATTTTTTTCTTCAATAATAAATTAACTTTAGCTTACTGTACCTTTTTTTTATATAGCCTATGTAAACACAGAATCAGGATCATCAATATCACTGTCTTCCACCTTCACATCTTGTCCCACTGGAAGGTCTTCAGGAGCAGTAATACACACATCTCCTGTGATAACAATGACTTCTTCTGTAATATCTGCTGAAGGACCTGCCTGAGGCTGTTTTACAGATAACTTTTTTTAAAGTAGAAGTAATACACTCTTAAATAGTGAGTGTAGTATAGTAAATACGTAAGCCAATAACATAGTCATTTATTATCATCAAGTATTATGTACTGTACATAATTGTATGCGCTATATTTTTGTAAGGCTGGCAGCATAGAAGATTTGCTTACACCAGCATCACCACAAACCCATGAGTAATTCACTGTGCAAGCATGTCACTAGGCAATGGGGATTGTTCAGCTCAGTTGTAATCTTACTGGACCACCATCTTCTATGTGGTCCCTCATTGACTGAAATATCATTATGCGGTTTATGACTATATTTACTCTTCCTTCTGAAGTCAATAATCCCCTGATGCTTTAATATTCATTCATGCATTGAAATGTTCTATGAGGCATAGGTATACACAATTCAGCAGAGCACTGTATATGTCCCTTTCTTAGGGATTCCTGCCTTTCCTCTTGTCTTACCATTTTGTATACTCTGCTTGGTTGATTATGAAAACAAACTCAGCAAGATCAAAATTGAATTAATCACCCCTCTTCTCCAGTCATTTACTCCCTCTGTTTTCTCTCCTGATCAGTGAAGTGCAACAAAGAAACCTGGTGGTCATCCAGTTCTTTACTGCTCTCCCCAGCAAACACACATACTCATTCAATGACTCACTAAGCCTTACATATTCTACCCTCATTACCAATCTATCCTTACACTACACCGAGAATGATTTTTTAAAAACTTCTTTGAGATAATTATAGATTCACATGCAGCTGTGAGAAATAATAGATATTTCTTGTGCATAACACCCAGTTTCCCTCCAAAGTAACATCTTGCATATTATAGTATAAACTAGCATATAGGAAATTGACATTGATGCTCTCCTAGTCTATTCCAACTGCTGTAACAAAATGCCACAAACTGGATGACTTATAAACAACAGAAATTTATTTTCCACAGTTCTGGAGGCTGAAGAATCCAAGATCAAAGAACCAGAAAATTCATTGTTTGGTGAAAGCCTGATTTCTGTTCATAGATGGGACACACTAGCAGTGTCATGTGGTGGAAGGGAAGGCAGATTTCTGGGACCTCTTTTATAAGAGAATTGATGCCAATCATGAGGTTCTGACCTAATCATAATTCTTAAAACCTAATCGCCTCCCAAGGACCTCACCTTATTATACCATCACACTGGTGACAAGGTTTCCACATATGAATTTTCTGGAGACACAAACGTTCAGACCATATAGCAGATACAATTCAACCACCTTATTCAGAGTTCATCCATTTTACAACATTATTTTTTTGTGTTTATATTTAGTTCTGTTCGACTTTATCACACATGTACATATGTGTGACACAGTAAATATTTAGAACATTTTTATCACATTTTATAGCTACAGAAGCCTTTCTCTCTCTCCCCTTTTTCTAACTCTGTTAACCACTAATTTGTTTTCCATCTTTATAATTTATCAATTTGAGAATAATATCTAAAAGGAATCATACAGTATATAACCTTTTAAGATTGCCTTGCCTCGAGAAAATTGAAGACTTACAAAAGAATTTGTGTTTGTCGCAACCAACACTTGAACATAAGGATCTGTCCAGGGGTAGGGGGCCTAACTTCAAAAAGCATCAGTAACAAACTCAGATGGGTTTCATATGGACTAAGTCTTGCTTCCTATTTTTGTAATTTTTACATTTTCCTGATTCTACGGAATCTCTGCTCAACCCCTCCGTATTCCTTTAAAATGCCTGGTGCAAACTGAACTTGAATTCAGTTCATGCTGGACTCTTTTTCCTATTGCAATAGTATATTACTGATTAAAATCTGACTTACCACTTTTGTGTTCATTCCGCTTTGTTTATCTTTGACAGTAGTGATATCTCATTGTGATTTGACTTTGCATTTCTCTGATGGCTAATATCGTTAAACATGTTTTTATGTATGTATTCACCATCTGTATATGCTCTACAGTAAAATGTGTATTCTTTGTCTTTTGCCCATATGTAATTGGATTTTTTTACTGTTGACTTTTGAAAGTTCTTTATAGTATATTCTAAATAACTATTCTATGTCAGATATTCTTTCCTAGTCTGTAACTTGTATTTTTATCCTTTTCATAGAGTCTTTTGCAAGGCTTTTCAAAATTGAACCTAATTATTATAGGTTCTTACTTTTCCATATGAATTTGAAAATAAGCTTGGCTATGTATAAAAAAACATACTGGGATTTTAGTAGACATTATATTACACTATAAATCAATTTGGGGAAAATTGGCAGGTTTACTATGTTGAGTCTTTCAATCCATGATTTTAGTATGTTTCTTTCTTTCTTTTGAGTTTTTAAAAATTTAATTTAACAGCAATTTGTAATTTTCAGGATATTGTATTGTTATTATTCTATTTCTACCTCAATATTTTATTTTCTTTGAATCAATTGTAAACAGTATTGTATTTCTTAAATTTTCAGTTTCTATATGTTCATTGTTAGCATACAGAAGTGCAATTGGTTTTTGCAATTGGTCTTGTATTCTGCATTTTTACTGAACTTCCTTATTAGTTCATGGGTTTTCTACGTATACAATCATGTCACCTGCAAATAGGATCAGTTTTTTTCTTCCTTTGTAACCCACATACCTTTTATTTAGATTGATGTGTTTTAATGAACTTATAATCAGATCACAATCGCTTTCAATAGTATTCCATTTTTTTCAGAAATTAATCCTTTGAAAAAAATATAGGAATGTTCAGGATCTCAGCTTTCTCTACCCTGTAAAACTCATCTCATGATATTTTAACATTAGCCTACTTCTGTCTTGCTCAGCTATTTTTAGTTTTCAGAATTTAATGTGTTTTACCTTGATCTTGGGTTTTGGTGCATACATCTTTTTCCTGTAGTTATCCGCTACTTAGCTCAAGAGTCCCATCCTCTAAGGGCCATTGCCTAACCTCTTCAGAATGATGTTCAGCTCATGAGTTTCGTCAGAGTCTGTAAGGTCTTAGTTGAGATTTGTGTGTGTCCTTCTGTGTTCTAGCTGCTATGCTATACTTTATTGAGTGAAGGCACTGGTCTTTTATTCCTATAGCCTAAATATCTGTTATTGTACTTGGCACACTTGTAGAAATACAGTGATTGTTTGTTGAATGAGTGAGTACTGTAATTAGATAGTCATTATGCACTGTTTTTTTTTTAATAGAGATTATTGTTATTTCTCCAGGAGGTTCATAAAGAATCAAGCTGATTTACAACCAAGATATACAATGGAAAAAAATTACTTTAACAGTGAAACAAATGAGACACATTTGTATAACTGAAAAAAATGCTTTCTCAATATATTTACTATAGTTGATTCTCAGAAAGGCTTTGGGAGGTCTGTATTGTTTTTATGTTTATTTTACCCAAAGAAAACAAAGCTTAAGGAGGTTAAATGATTTTCCAGAATTGTATCATACAACTAAGCGGCAGAAGTTGACTGAGTCCCAGGCCTTCTGACCCTCAATCATATTCTTTTAGCTCCATAAACACACTGCTGTTTACAACAGTGAAGACTCTTTGCCAATTTCTTGTTGTTTTCTGTACTGGTGATGAGTTTGCACAGATAAGTGCATACTCTTACTTGTTCCCCATGGTAGATCTCTGTGAGGTCCCTGGTCAGGGCAGGAAACCAGTCTGTGATGGGGAAGACGGGCACTACATCCGTTCATCCCATGTTGTAGACAGTTATGCTAACTGCCCAGAAGGATGAATTTAAATATCTAAATAAGTTATTTCAAATAACATAAATTTAGCATATCTGACTACATTCTTGAACCTCTTTCCAGACAACTTTTTTTTTAGTCTGTATTAGGTTATTTTAGTATAGTATAATCTTCATTTTAAAAAAAGTTAATCCTGAACTAAGAAAGAAATTCGATCCACATGTAAAATGAGCAAAACCTTTAGCTAGTAATTGAATTATGGCTATTACATTTTGATAGAAGTCTAGCAACTTCAAGTTCTAAACAAATTTTATATATCATTTTTTCTTGACATCATATTTGTTTATGCTGTTAAATATCATGAAAAATCAAAATTTTGCCCTAAAATGTTTTATCACAATTTGGTTTTTTTTTTTTCACATTTAAAATTTCATTCATTTATGAATTATACTATTGAGCACCTACTGTGTGCCAAGCAGAGGTCCAGTACTGGGGATACAAAGGTAAATAAACCAAATGCTTTTATAATAAGATAACATCCAGTAGAGATAATTGCATGCAAAAATAGAGAAATACAGCAGGGCAAGGGAATCGTGAAGGCCTGGAGTGGAAATGAGCCAGGAGGAAAAATCCCATAGTGAGAGGCAGGGAAAGACTTTTTCAAGCCAGAGAATAAAGTGCAGGTGAGGCAGGTAAATATGAGTGAGGGCAGAGGGCGAGGGATTTCAAATTGAGGCAAAGGTAGTGTGAAGGCCCTGAAGTGAGAGCTTGCTTTAATCCCAGGACAAAAGCTCAGGCTGGGCTAAGGAGGGGTTTGCACTCCCCTCTGCACCAATCAACTGAAGGGAGCAGGGCAGGCCTGTTCAGGTGTAAGCTTGGGATCTGCACGTTCCCTTTTACTGTTATGTCCATGTGATTCAATTTCTCTATTTCTTCTTTTAGTCACCCTGATCTGTCAAATACAGGGATCTATATGTTGCAAATCCTAACTATGGATCTGTGGATTTCTTTTATGCTTGTAATAGCTTTTGCTTTCCATTTTTTTTAATTAAAATTTTTTTTTATTTTTTTAAACATATATTTTATTTTAAAAGTGTGGGGTAGAGTTAAGCGTTAGGTATACAAATATGCATCACAATTTGTAAACCTTTCATAAAGGCTATGGGCTATACATTATTTTCAGTTTGGCAGAAGTGCTTTGTTCTAATGTAAGTTTTGGGGATGGGGGATTATTTATTTATTAGAAGATGCACACGAGTATTTTGAGGGAGATTTTGTTTGTTTTTGCCTTTGCTCCTCAGAGAAATAAAATCTGATGTATTAATAAGATACAGGGGACATGTGAAAGTAAAAGCATGGCTAAGATTAGTTAAATAGTCAAAACATATTTGAGATTTCAAAAGCTTCACAGTATCCCTAGGATATGGTCTTCAGGGAAAGGGCAGTGACCCCGTGTCTTTCTTTGGACTACTGTTTAAAAAGACAAGTCGGCAACCTGAGTCCAACTTCTTTTTTTCTCTTTATTAATACCATCAAAGTCTTTTGCAAAGTCCTCTTCAAAAGATTTTCCCCTTTTCAGGTTTTAGACTTCGAATAGTTCCTATTAAAAATAACCCATTTACAGGGACTTTATTCTTCACATACAGATAATCTAAATATATTTTATATAATTAAACGGACTCAATTCTCAAAGTTCCCACAATGCTCTCCTGAGAATCAGTCACATTCTATGTGATTAGAACTTTATAATACTAACACATTTTGTAAATAGATGTACAAAATCTAACCATCATGTTACAATCTCAATTCTGCCTCATGAGATAGTTGTCATGATGAAGGAACTCAGTGGTTATCTTAACATAAATAATATTTTGGTTGAGAAAGTAGATCTCATGTTAAATGTTCTTTGAATGTTATATATGTCTGTTGCCCTGATTATGCTGATGGGTCATGGTGTTCAAACTCATCACATTGTGCATTAAATATTTGCAGTTCTTTGTATATCAATTACGCCTCAATAAATATGTTAAAAGGAATATTTTGTTATTAAAACTTTTGGTCTTGTGAATGGTAATGCACTTGTTTTGACTATGACCTAAAGAAAACAGGGGGCAATTAGAAGGAAAGACCAGTTTCTAACTCATTGTTATTATCAATCACTCACAATGTGCAAGACCATAAGTGGAACCATAGAATGACCCAAGTTACTCAAGATCAACCTGTCTTGAAGGAGCTTGACATCTGGAATAAAAACAAAAAGAGACAGTATGTAAGTATCTTCTAGTCCAAAAGTAATATTGACTGTGAGTTTTATTTCAGAATCTTTCCCCGAAGTGTTTAATTCTCTAAGAAGCTGTTTATTTTTCAGAAAAAGAAAAAGAGGAGAGAAAAGAAGAAACATATACATTTGTTTCTTGAACTCCTTATCATATTTATAACTTTGGGATTAATTACTGTGGGATAATTCCAATATCATATACTGAGAATTGTGACTACAAATGAGAAAAAAGCAGCAAGAGTTCAAGAAGAAACAAAAGTTCTATTTCTCTAAAATGAGAAAAGCAAATTCTTACATATAGCACTAACAATAGCAAAGAAGATAAATTACTTCCAACAGTTTAAGGCCACAGAAAACCTTGAAGACATCTTACAAAGTTTTTATTATTTAAGAAGCCTCATTCTGTGAGAAAATTGACAACGAATTTGCTTGTGTATTTTTCTTAAAACTACTTGATATGCTCTAGCAAGACACTTTGATACACAAAGTATATTTATACATCATTTGCATACACAATTTTGTGGTTGGTTTTAATAAATCATTTAAAGTAGCAGAGTTTAAAGAAAAGCAGAACAATACAATACTTAAAAATACTTTGCTAATAGAGGATCCCAGTATTTCCCCACTTTTAAAAAGTGACACTATGTAAATTTTGTTTCTTTATGATTTTCCCTGCATTGGATTTTAATTTAAATAAAGAAAATTATTTAATAGGGGCTATTAAGCACGTTTGTGCATTGCAGCTATTCTGGTCCCTTAGGTAAATACTCATTGAGAAGGCTTATTAAAGTTTGTTCTATTTATTTAGATTTAAATTCTTATTCTTTTCCCCATGTGTGAAACCTTTGTAGGGCCAGAATTCCCACTGACTTTAACAAGAGTTCTGTGCAGAAAGATTTGGGGAGAGCAAAAAGACTGGATGCTTATTAAGTAATTGCTTATGATGTTCATGATCTTCAGTGTCTAATTTTTGATATATTTTTCTTGAAATATGAACTGTACTCTTAATAAAGAAATTTGGAAAATACAGGGTTTTTTTCATAGCCAAGAATTGTATAGGCAAAAGGGGACATAAAAACTACATAAGTATTTTTAAACATATTTAAAAAGTATTTTATAATAAACATACTAAAACATGCAAAATATGAAAATAGAAGTTTGGACAATGTAAGTTGTGAGGTAAAAATCCTGTAGAAGGGACAGGTATTGCTTGTATGGAAAAATAAATTGCAAAGTTAGAGGATGAAGGTATTAAGAAAGATATTCTATCACTGATTCTACTTCCCCTTTGACTATTTCTATAATTGATTTAAAGAGAAAACTTAAAAATATGTTTCATTTTATTACAACTATGTGCAGAAGATATCTAAATGGAAGAGATTAACAGAAAAAAAAGACACTTTTCCAAATGAAGGGTGCAATAAAAAATAAATGAAGAATAAGTGTAAGATTAATTGGGAGAGAAAAATTAGTATGTCTGATTATCTGATTGCTGGTCACAGAAGGCTGAAGAGAAGAAGAAAGACTTTTGAGCCCAGTGACTGGGAGAATAATAAGAAACAGGAAAGCAGAAGGAAAACTTATTTAGGGAAAGAAGATGCTATTTTCTACCCTGGAATGTTAAGATAGAGGTTGGGGTGAGCTTTACATGCAGGAAGTAGAATGGTTTGATGGAAGACTTAAGCTTATAGTCCTAGAACTTCTAAAAATTTGTTTCTTGATATTAAACCCTGGAAATTAGTATACTGCTCTAAATTCTCAATTTCACTTCCATTTCTCTTAGATGCAATTTATCTTGGGGAGAGAGGGCTTTAAAATTATTTTGTACTTATATGTTAGGACCATAGAAAAACAAATGTACTGTATAGTTTTTAAAATTAGAAGTATATAATTTAGGTTGAGCTCGGTGACTCAGCCTGTAATCCCAGCACTTTGGGAGGCTGAGGTGAGTGGATTGCCTGAGGCCAAAGGTTCGAGACCCGCCTGGGCAACTTGGTGAGACCTCATCTCTACAATAAATCAAAAAAATCAGCTGAATTTGGTAGCGCGCGCCTGTAGTTCCAGTTACTTGGAAGGCTGAGGCGGAAGGATCACTGGAGCCCAGCAGGTCGAGGCTGCAGTGGCCGGGAGCGGCCACTGCACTCCAGCCTGGGTAACAGAGTGAGACTCCAATTCAAAAAAAAAAAAAAATCATTATATATTATACATCATAATCTGTAACTATTAATATGACATTTATATTGTATTTATTTATATATTATTTTATTCTATTAGCGCATAGTGTATAATGTATTATAATATGTAATAAAGGTATTGTTATCATTAATGTTAGATGATTAATTAATAATTAATACATCCCTGCATACTTGTGCAAGACCAAACACAAGGGAGAAATAAAAGGAGCCAGAGTAACATATTTTATTAGTTAGAAGGATGAAAACTCAATCCCAAATATATTTCCCCAAATGTCTTCTTTTTTATGTTTTTCCATACCTTTAAAGACTCCTCAGAACCCTCTGCCGCAATCGTTTCAGTCTTCTGAACTCCTGGTTTTCTAAACTGAAACGTACTAGCTCCCAACAAGCTGTGAAAGTACTTAATGGTTATCAACAGGATGCTGTTTCCTGGCCAACCTGAATAGACACCTGGGTCTGATAGTCTGAGTTTAGCTGGAAACATGCAGTCTGTGGGTTCTGAAGCACTCTAGATTTGGAAAATGCCTGCAAGTGTCCAAGGGTTGGGAGAATGGACCAGTGGAGGTTTCTGCCTCTCATGTCACTCCTTTTATGAGCCTCAGTTTACTCACCTGCAGCAGGGTTGAGTAAGGGAGCTGGAATAATTATCCCTCACAACGGGCCTGTGAGAAACAATTAGAGAAACATTGCAAAGTGTTTGCATGAAGAAATTCATCTGAAAAACCACTTGAATGGGTCCCCGGGGGACAACAAACAGACTTTTACAAGTTCACAGTTACTTAGCTAAGATCAGGTGATGATATTTTATTTCAGGAAAAAGAAAACACCATGTGCTAGCAGAGTTGCTCATGCTTGGGCTGGGTGAGGACCATCTGGGGAGGAGGGAGGTGAGGGCTGCCCTGGGTTGGCCCCAGCCCTGAAGAGGAGTGTTCACCCTTTCTGGTCACATGCTGGTAGCGTCTTCCCAACACACCAGGTCCCGCCATGTCCCTGCCCGTACGCTTGGCTTTTCCTGACATCCCCTCCTTCAGCACCCTTTCAGCTGTATGTCTTCTTCCTAGGTTTTCATTTTCTCTGCTTTGGCCTTTTTTTATAGAAAGTAATCAGATGAAAATGCCCCACAAAAGTTCAGAATTTAGCCTTGACATATGGTAAGAGCTGGCTAAGAGCATCTTCTTGACCTCCTCATTTTTGAAACGATTCTTTAGGAATAAGAGTTTTAGGCCGGGCTTGGTGGCTCAGTCTGTAATCCCGCGCTTTGGGAGGCCGAGGTGAGTGAATTGCCTGAGCCCGCGGGTTCGAGACCCGCCTGGGCAACTTGGCGAGACCTCATCTCTACAACAAATCAAAAATTAGCCGGGCATGGTAGCGCGCGCCTGTAGTTCCAGCTACTCGGAAGGCTGAGGCTGAAGGATCGCCGGAGCCCAGCAGGTCGAGGCTGCGGTGGCCGGGAGCGGCCACTGCACTCCAGTCTGGGCGACCGAGTGAGACTCCAACTCAAAAAAAAAAAAAAAAAGAGTTTTATGTTTGGCAAATGCATTTTTTTCCTTCCTCTCTCCC
>CAUYQG010058738.1:0-18620 GCA_963574415.1 Tarsius wallacei | reverse complement strand
GGGAGGTTGGTGTTTAGAGCTTTTAGGAATTGCCACACTGCTTTCCACAGAGGTTGAACTAGTTTACACTCCCACCAACACTTCTACCAACAGTGTAGAAGTGTTCCCTTTTTGCCACATCCTCTCTAGCAACTGATGGGCCATGCACACCCATGGGAGGGGGAATAAGTTAACTTGACTTGGCATCTCCTGGGCTCTCTTCCCCTTCCTCTCCCCCCCCCATTGTTTCCCACCACTGTCAGTTCTTTTCTTATAGTATCACAATGGAATGCTACACAGCCATAAAAAAGAACAAAATCATGAATTTCACAGCAACCTGGATAGAACTAGAGTCTACAATACTGAGTGACCTCTCACAGAAACAAAAAACTGAGTATCACATGTTCTCACTCATATAGTAGACTTTGATCATCCAACGTATTACCACAAGAAAATGACTGACAATGGTGGGAAACTATGGGGGGGAGGGGTCGGGTGATGGGATTAATGGTAGTAAATATCTGTCTGGGGATGGGGAGACACTTCTTATCAACAAGGGTGCCTGAACGAGGCATATTTGTATACCTAACCCTTAACTGTACCCCACAATATCATAATAAAAAATATTGAATAAATAAATAAATAAAATAAAATAAAAAATAAAATAAAATAAAAAATAAAATAAAATAAAAAAGAGAGAAAAAAAGAAATTTCATGCACAATGGATAAAATAGTGAATTCATTCAAAAATTTTATGAAGAAACAACATTAACAAACTTTTGCAAATAATAAAAGGAGAGAGAAAACTTTTCTTCTAATTTTATGAGGATAGCATTATCCTAATGTCAAATGTAAAAACTACATTAAATAAAATTTCTATTCTGTTCATAGGGGCAAATGTTATAGATAAAATATTAGCAAACAAAATATAGAAGAATATAAAACAAATAATGCATCTTGTTTAACTTAGGTTTATTCCAGGAATGCAAGGTTGATTTCACATTTGAAACACCTCAATATAACTCTCTCCACACAACAGAATAAAGAAAAAAATCATATAGTCTTCTTAACAGTTCAGATCAAGCACTTTTTAATATCCATCACTGATTTCTAATAAAACTCTTAAAAAGTAATATAAAATGTCAATTTCTACACACCAGAAAAGTGAATAAAAATAAATTTAATGATATAATAATTTGTTAAAATAGCAAATACTTAAAAATAATTTCAATGTTATGTGCTAGTCATTTGCATTTCAAACTGCAAAATATTGGGCAAAATTAAAACTCTGAATAAGTGGAGAGATGTATCATGTTCATGAGTCATGAGCCATTTCTTATCACCAAATATATAGATTTTGCACAATTACTATAAAAATCTCAGTAGCTTATAAAATACATATTGCCAAATCGATTGCAACACATTTGGAAATATAAAGGTGAATGCATAGCTACAATATTCTGAAACTGAAGAAAAATACTGAAAGATATGTGCCACCAGATATACCTCTGCTATGAGGAATATGGTCTTTGCAAGTATCCAAGTGAGGGAACATTCATCTTTACTACTAGTTAACATCATTTACACTAATTCATTTCAGGTGTACATATACATGCAAAATATAATAATGATTTTATGTATAAAAGGAAATACCTTGATAACATTCCTTAGTTAAAAAAATAAGACACAAACTCTGTAACCATGGAAGGAAATGTTGATAAAATGGACTAAAATAAAATTAAGTTCTTTCATTTGACAAAAGTCATCATAAAGGTAATGAGAATGGAAGCCACTGGTTAAGAAAGTCCAGGTTTGCCAGATATATCCTAGAAATAATTCATAACTATCTATACCTCTATCTGTCTTATCTAGTTATCCATCTATACTACAATTATGTGTCTATATCTATCTCACCTATCTGTCTGCCCGTCTGTCCATCTATTCATTTCTCCAACTATTTATCCATCCTATTAATCACTTCATGAAAGGACAGTTTCACTTAAATGAGGATATTCAAAAAGTCAACAAGAATATGAACAGGTTCTCAATATTGTGCATCATCAAGAAAATGGAATGAAAAACAAAATATGATGCCACTACTATACTCTTACCAAAAGAGTAAGAATAAAATGTCAGAAAACACCAAGCATTGATGAGAAAGTAGATCTTTTTGTTATTTACACTAGTGGAAATGACATATGGTGCAGCCACTATGTAAAACTTTTGTTACACCTTGCTATCCAACAATTCTATCCAGAAGTATGTACCTGATAGAAATGCATGCATGCATTTATTAGAGCACATGACTAAGTATTTGCTTAGCAGCACCTGTTCAAAATAGCCACATATCAGCTATATCATATACCAGACACTAGAAATAGCAGAAACCTCCATTAATATCATAATGGAAAAAATAGTGGTAAATTCATTCATACAAGGGAACCCCCAAAACAACTGGAATTATCTTTTAGATGATGGACCCTTGTATAGGCTTCCCTCGCTAGGTAAGTGTTCTAGGAACCTATCCACATCAGTGTGCCAGCTAGCATTGTTGTAAGAAGCTGCATTTGGCTTCAGTGACTTTTTTTTTTGAGATTCTTTTAAGCACTTGACCTTTCATGATGGACGACTTACGAGCGCACTTGTCCACATTGCTCTGAATGTTCAGCAGTTTTTGACCCCAAATGGCATGACCCTCATTCCCCCACCTCCCTGTTCACCCAATCTCTCTACTTGAGCCGATTTTTTGTTTGTTTCCCAGGATGAAAAAAGTCCTCCAATGGAAACGTTCTGCAATGTGGAAGGGGTGAAACAAGAATCGGCAAAAGAACTAAAAGGCATAAAAAGCGAGAAGTTAAAAAACTTTTGAAGAGTGAAAAAAGGCATCTCAGTAAGTGTATTATATCAAATGGAGAATACTTTGAAGATGACAGAAGTTTTAAACATGTAGGAATAAATGCATGATTTTTATAAATAAATTCCTGTTTTTTGGGGGTCTCCCCTCGTATATTGGAATATGATACAGCACATACAACTGTATACAGCAACATAGATAAATCTCACACACAAAGTTGAAGAATCCACTTACATAAAGTATTCCAGGTGGTTTCAATTATACAAAATTTAGAAACAGATAAAACAAGACTCTAGTGATAAAACTATACTCCAGTGTCTACCCTGGGGGTATTGGTTGATTTAAAAAAAAACAAAAAAACAAAAAAACCCCAAAACAGAGGAGTTCTGCATGCAGAATTTTTTTGCAAAATTGCCTCCAGCCACTAAAGAAAATGTAAATGTAAAAACAGAACCATGCCCCTTGCTAGAGGATAGAGTTAAAGAAAATGATACCAACGCTAATTTTTAACCCCCAACCCGCCATAAGAAGGTAAATATGCTGATAATATGAATGACTATTTAAAGTGGAGGGCATGATTTCAAAGCCAAAAAACGGTGTGTGGAGGAAGTGTCTTGTTCGTTTCTGTGAATATAACTCTGAAAGGATGATTGCACAAGGTTAAGAATGTTGTTCCATGTTTCTTTTTCTGAACACATCCTTAAAAAATTATGAGCCACCATTTCTTCAAGTCCCCGTGGGACAGCCTCTCATAATTCATGAATATTTAGTGAATGCATACTACTATTTGCAGTCACACATATGCCTATTCTGACACACTCCTGCTCTCCAACAACATATGCAGTGTAGATGACAAGAGTTGTTGATTAAGGCAAAGCAGTGACATTGTGGTAAGCAGAGAACTTGATGATCGTGGGCTTTCTATGAGTAGCAGAGTCCCCTATGCATGACTGAACAACTGCACCTCTGTCTCTGTGGGGAACCTGATCCAGCCTGAAAAAAAAGACAGCGATGCAGAGTGTACTCTCACTTCAATCTGGCAGTAATGGCTGCTCACCTCCAGTGCTCACGATGGGTGCCTGTGGAGGAGGTAATTTTGGAAGCTGCATTAACTGGATGAGGCCACCAGACGACAATTTGGGGCGCTGTTGGTTGCAGTCATTTCCCATAAAATACCTTAATGGCCTAAAAAAAGTTAATGCATCTCTCAAATCGCCTCTGTTATAAGGACAGAACCATACATTGAAAGAATTGGTTTCTTGTATCTCCCACACAAGAAACAGAAATATCATCATCGCCTGCTATTTATTAAAGGTCCTCAGCCAGCAGATGTGCAGTGCCCAAAGCTAATTAAACGGGCTCAGATCCAGCTCAGGGACGATGAGGTGGGAATTTTAAATCCATGTGCAGAAAGAAACCAGGCAACCTTCTCTGCTGGAAAATGAAAATATAGATTTGGCCCTTGCAGCCAGCTTCCTCTCAAAGTTTGTTTTCTCATCCATCAAGTGGAAATGAAGCTCTCATTGCATAGCTATTATGAAGACACAGTAAGAGTTTAATAAATAGTAGTAACTGTTATTCATTCAATAAGTATTTTTGAGTAATTACTAAGTCCCATAAACTCTGTTATCTCTCTATTTTAGAAGAGATGTCAGATGCAGCATTCATCCCAGCGGTTCAGATTTGGGGGTTAATTTGCTCCCTGATGGCACATTTGGCAATGTCTAAACACGTCTTTGGTTGTCACAACTTGGGGGTGGAATGTTACTGGTGTTTATTGGGAAGAAGCCAGGTAATATTGCTAAAAACAAGACATATACCTGGACAAAAAAATCATTTAGTGTAAAATGTGAATATGGTCATTGTTGTGAATCTCTAGAGGGTATAACTTTCAGTTGTTGTTTAAACTGCTGAATGAATGGAGGCAGGGATAGAAATAGAAGTTTGAAGATGTTGGTAAATGTCCTTCAGAAACTCATTGTTTGTATCAGGATGAACCAAATACAACATTCCTCATAAAGCATTATTTTCCCAAAAAACCTGGTGACCAAGTGGATCTAAGGAAGCAGTTATGTTTTATTCATAATCCTAAGAGTTGTTCAAAGGACAGGAAAACAGAGAATTTCAGCATTTCCATGCAAATCATTTTCATGCTTTCTCATAGAAGGATGAACAGTAGAAAATATGTGCACATTGAAGCACTTAAAGGTTTCAGTGCATCTATTGATTGAATCATGGAGTGATGATTTTAGCAACTGTAGATTTTACCCAAAAAGCTCTTCTTTTTTTAAAGTTTTTTTAATTTTAATTTTTTTTTTTTTGAGTTGGAGTCTCACTCTGTCACCCAGACTGGAGTGCAGTGGCCACTCCCGGCCACCACAGCCTCGACCTGCTGGGCTCCAGCGATCCTTCCGCCTCAGCCTTCCGAGTAGCTGGAAGTACGGGCGCGCACTACCACGCCCGGCTAATTTTTTGATTTATTATAGAGATGAGGTCTCACCAAGTTGCCCAGGTGAGTCTTGAACCCGCGGGCTCAGGCAATCCACTCACCTCAGCTTCCCAAGGCACGGGATTACAGGCTGAGCCACCGAGCTTGGCTTAATTTTTTTTTTATTTTAGAGATGTGGGGTATAATTCAGGATTAGATATACAAGTGGTCAACATACAGGTAAAGTTTGGGCCTCCCTTTAGTACTTACTTTGGCCGGTTTGAGATCAGCTGTTCTTATTGATGTTGTGTCCCCTCACCACCCCAGCAGTATCTCACTTCTGCCAATCCCTTTCTTATAGTATTATGGCAAATGTTCAGGGTCTGCTTATGAGTAAGAACATGTGATACTCAGTTCTTTGTTTCTGTGATAGATCACTGAGTATGAGAGACTCTAAATCCATCCAAGTTGCTGGGAAGTCCATATATTTGTCCTTCGTTGTGGCTATGTAATATTCCATTGTATATATGTACCACATTTTTTTTCATCCAGTCATGTTTCGATGGACAGTACAGTTGGTTTCATGTTTTGGCTATTGTGAATGGGGCTGCAATAAACATGCATGTGCAGGTATCCTTTTTGTAGAACGATTTGAGTTCCTTGGGTATATTCCCAGTAGGGGAATTGCTGGGTCATATGGAAGGTCAACGTCTAGTTCTTGTGGAAATCACCTCTATTTTCCAAAGAGGTTGACCTAGCTTGCATTCACGACAGCAGTATAAAAGCATTCTTATAAAAGTTCTTCCATATGGTCCTTGAGATTTTGCGATTGGAGGATGTCCGTTTTGATTCATTCTTCATGTGGCAGACTGTGAAATTCAGTTTCTTGATTTGATGGATTGAATTTTGCCCTATAAAAAGATAAGCTGAAGTCCTAAACCCTAGTTTTGTTAATGCAATTTTATTGGAAAATAGGGAATCTGCAGATGTAATCAAATTAAGATGAAGTTATAAAGCATTAAGGAAGGACGTAAATCCAATGACTGGTGTCCTCATAATAAAGGAAATTTTGAACACAGACCTGCACACAGGGAAATGCTATGTGATGACAGAGGCAGAGATCAGAATGATATACCTGCAAACTATGGCACGTCAAGGATTGCCAGCAGCCAATAGGACCTAGGAAAATGCAGAAAAAGAATTCTACCCAGAGTCTCAGTGGAGTATGGCCTGATTCTTTGATCTTAAACATCTGGCCTCCAGCCTTGTGACACAATACATTTCTGTTGTTTCTAGCAACATAGGTGATGCATTGTTACAGCAGTCCTAGGGAATTAATTCACTTGAAAAAAATGTCTTTTTCTTAAAAACCAGTGACGCTTCTTCAATCTTAATTTTATTGTCACATATGCCTACCTAATTGACTAAAATAAATCCAAATTTCACAGAAGTTGTAGACAAACACTTAGTTTTAAAATTCAACCTTTTATTTAGATTTACTTCCAATCACAGTACCTTCCTAAGAAAACAAATGCAGTTCAGTTTTTTTAAAAGGTAAGTGAATTATGGAATCATTTAACTATATAAC
Source organism: Tarsius wallacei (assembly GCA_963574415.1). Classification (NCBI taxonomy): domain Eukaryota; kingdom Metazoa; phylum Chordata; class Mammalia; order Primates; family Tarsiidae; genus Tarsius; species Tarsius wallacei. The sequence goes on along the minus strand of CAUYQG010058738.1, from coordinate 11,771 downwards.
TTAAATAAAAGAACAAATCAAGAAATAAAACAGTAAGGTGCGTAGTATAACTTTAAATTCTGTAACTGGTAATGTAATTTGAAAACATCTGCAAGTGAATTGAATCATAGTATAATGGTATAATAAATTTAGGATTGCAAAAATGCTGGCAGAAATGCCCCAAACCCAAATACAAAATTAAGGGTAAACAATGTAAGGAAATCTAACACAGAATAGGAAAGGAGATGCTTCTTAAAATATGATATTTATTTCTGTAAGAGTGAAAATAGGAGCAATCCATGAATGATAAATATTTAGATTCTTACCTCTCTAGTAATATTCTTTTTTTTTTTTTTTTGAGTCCCACTCCATTGCCCAGACTGGAGGGTAGTGGCACACTTCCGGCCACCACAGCCTCGACCTGCTGGGCTCTGGCGATCCTTCCACCTCAGCCTTCCAAGTAGCCAGAATTACAGACGTGCGCTACCACACCAGGTTAATTTTTGATTTATTGTAGAGACGAGGTCTCGCCAAATTGCCTGCATGGGTCTCAAACCCTTGGGCTCAGGAAATTCACTCGCCTCGGCCTCCCAAAGTGCTGGGATTACAGACTGAGCCACCGAGCCCGGCCATGAGTAATATTCTTAAAACTAAGCATGCAGACATAAAACGGATAGATACTTCATGGGTTTCAAAATTATCAAGTGAAGTTCAGGTACTCTGCTGCATAGGCTCTGTTGTGGAAGCCAAAGTGTCCACTAAGCTGAGAAAAATTTACTTAAAAAAATACCTCAATAACATGCTAAAAAAACTACCCCAATAACATACCCCCATCTCATGCTAAGAGACAGATCCTATCTACTGGTCAAAGAGTATCAAACTCATTTATTTAACTTACACTTACTTGAAAGCAAAGCAAAATTAATCTAACTGAAGAAAGAATCTCAGAACTTGAAGACTAGAACATGGAATTGACCTGATCTGTAAAAAACAGAGAAAGAAGACTCAGAAAAAAAAGAACAAAGCCTACAAGAGATGTGCGATTATACCAAGACGCCGAACCTATGCCTGATTGGTATCCCAGAAGAAGAAAGTGAAATGGAAAACAACTTGGAACAAGTATTCCAGGAGGTAATTTAAGAAAACTTTCCCCATCTCACCAGAGAGGTGACCAGCTAAACAAAAGAGATATAGAGAACCCCCACAAGATATCAAATGAGAAGACCAACCCCTAGACACATAGTAATTTACCTACCCAACGTAGGCACAAAAGAAAAAATCTTAAAAGTAGCAAGAGAGAAAGGTCAGACTACCTACCAGGAAAACCAATCAGAATAGCAGCAGACCTATCAGCAGAAGTACTACAAGCAAGATGGGACTGGAGTCTAATATTCCAAGTCCTCAAAGATACACTATTTCAACCAAGAATTTCCTACCCAGCCAAGCTCAGCTTCATCAGTGATGGAGAATTAACATCCTTCCCAGACATCCAGTCCCTAAGAGATTATGCAGCTTCCAGACCAGCTCTACAGGAGACACTTTAAAAAGGTATTAAGCACAGAAGAAAGAAAAAAAAGAATGACCACGCTTTTTCCCAAGAGAACAGCAGAGCACAGAATCAATAGAGAATATATTGCAACAACAAACTTGAAAACACACACATGCATCAACCCCAAAGCCAAAAGAAAACAAGCAAACAAAGAAAAAGACTTCATAAGAACTTCATGACAGGGATAAACAATCACATTTCAATAACCAGCCTGAAAGTGAATGGACTAAGTGCACCACTGAAAAGACACAGAATGGCAAACTGGATAAGAAACCATTACTCAATTATTTGCTACATTCAGGAAACTCACCCCACCACAAGGGATACAGACAGACTCAAAGTTAAAGGATGGAAAATGAGTTTCCAGGAAAATGGATCACAAAAGAAAGTAGGAGTCACGATCTTACTATCAGACAAAACTACCTTTAAGCTATCAAAGATTAAAAAAGATACAGAAGAACACTACATAATAATAAATGGTTCAATCCATCAGCAAGAAATATCCATCCTAAACATATATGCACTCAACACAGGAGCACCAGCATTTATAAAGCAACTACTAAGTAAACTAATAAAAAGATATTGACTCTAACACTATTATGGCAGGGGATGTGAATACCCCACTAACAACCCTAGATAGATCATCAAGGCAAAAAATCAACAAGGAGATCCAGAACCTAAACTTGACACTAGACCAAATGGAATTAATAGATAACCTACAGATTATTCCACCCAACAAACACAGACTATACATTCTACTCATAACCACATGGAATGTACTCCAAGATTGATCACATCCTTGGCCATAAATCAAGCATAAACAAATTCCATAAGGTTGAAATATTGCCATGTACCTTCTCAGACAACAGTGAAATAAAAATAAATATCAACACCAACAAAATTTCCCCAAAGCCCACAAAGACATGGACATTAAACAGCATGATGCTGAACAACTACTGGGTCAACACTGAAATCAAAGCAGAAATTAAAAGATTCCTGGAAACAAATGAGAATAAAGAAACATCAAACCAAAACCTCTGGGATGCCTTGAAAACAGTTCTAAGAGGGGAATTTGTATCTCTACGAGCACATATCAAGAAAATGGAAAGATCAGAAGTTGAGAGCCTAACAAATCACCTAAGGGAGCTGGAAAGAGAGAATAACAGTTTAAATGATAGAGTTATTTGATTTAGTTATTTGTTTTCTATGCAATGATTGCATGTGTGTGTGAAAAACATGTAACTGATTAATGCTAATATAACTGGGAAAACTGATGCCACCATATGCAAACTTTTAATTATTGTTTGCTTTGAACTTGTCTAAACCTGTAATAAAATTTGAAGCAGCTACAAATGGAATCTGTATATATCTTACCTATTAGAATTTATCTTAGTCTTTACACACACACACACACACACACACACACACACACACAATTATATCTGTTGAAAATAAATGTTTATAAAGTGGTTTAAACTATTAGCCCAGATTAATGTGACCCAAGCAAGTGAATTTCCAAGCTACATGCTCCCATATTCTCAGGGTTCCAGCATTTGATTATTTTTTACTCAATAATTGAAAGACTTTTTGTCCAAAATGTAGGAATTATTAAGAGGTCAGTGGAACAATGCTAAATTATGACAAAGAAGGTCTCTAGTTTATAAAAATTAATTTATAGCCACAGAATTTGTCAAAATTATCTTCATAAATTTTATAAATTAATGTTTAATAGTATTCCTAAATTATTATTTATAATCATGGTTACTCATAATCCAACTTCATAAATTACTTATAAGTTAACTTCTGCAAATTTATGACAAAATGTTTTTGAGGGTTTATTTTATGCATCAACCTGACTGAATATTTGGTCAAATACCATCTAGATATTGCTGTGAAGGCGCTTTTTTTAGATGAGACTAAGATTTAAATTAGTACACTTTAAGTGCATTAGACTGTCTTCCATAATGTGGGTGGGCCTCATTCAATCAGTTAAATGCCTTAAGTGAAAAAGACTGACCTCCTCCCAAGAAAAGAAAATTTCTTTCCAGATGTCCTTCAAACTGGACCTGCAAAATCAACTGTCTCCTGTGTTTCTAGCCTACTGGTTGTTATTATCTAACTTAATACATTTACCTAAATCTACCACAATGTAGATGAATAATATTTCTATTCCTGTAAAATATCCCTTCATGTCTTTTTGCAGAAAACACTCCTTTCCACTCTCTGATAAACAATGGTCTTTTTTCTGTCCCTAAACTACAGTTTAACCTTTTATAGAATGTCATAGAAATATAATTATTGATAAAAATACTTGATCAAAATTTAAAACATTATGTTGTCTTTGTGTAGCTTCTTTCACTCAACATAAAGCTTTTGAAATTCATTCGTATTATTTTGTGTATTAGTAGTCTGCTTTTGTTATTTTGTTATTGTAGAAGATTCCATTGTGTAGATAGTCCACATGATGGGTATATCAATACCTAATTAATGTGGTCCTGTATTCTTTCTTTTGATTTTACTATTTTACATAAAGTTTCTGTGAATAGTCAAATACAGGCTTTAATGTACACTTATTTTCATTTATCTTGAGTAGATATCTAATAGCAGAATTGCAAAGATATAAGGAAAGTGCATAGAACTAAAAAAATTGTTTTCCAAAGTGATTTTACCATAAAACACACTCACCAATCACAGGTGAGAGTTCTAGTTGCCTCAAGTCCTTGAAAACCTTTATGTTTGTCTTTTGAACTTTAAATTTGAACTATGCTATTGGGTTAGTAGTTTCTCATTGCTCTTTAAGTATGCTAAGTATATATTATATGCATATTGATCGCTCATAACTTCATTTGTATGTGTGTGTTTTGATGGGATTCTGTAGCAATTAGAGTCAGATAAATAAAATGATTTACATGAGACATGTGTATCTATATATCTACATATTATTAATATCGATTTCTATATATTTTATATCTATATTAAAGCTATATTAATATCCATATATATTATATAGATTCCCTCAGAATATCTATATCTTTTCCTATGTGAATATATGTAAATAGATAAATATAGATATGGCTTTAATAAAAATAAAACATATACCATGACAAGAGAAAGAAATCCCAAATGAACATAGAAAAGTAAAATACACAAAAGAGCCTGAAAACATTCAGGTACAGTCCACACTCTACGCAAGTCAACTCTATATTCCAAGTCACTTTTGTGTTTCTCTGTTTAGTCTGTTTTATCTTTGGACTTCAAAATTGGACTATTATGTGTCTAAGTTTTCTTCAATCCTATTTGGGACTCATTATATATGTATATATTTCTTGAATTATCATTGTATATCCTTCACCAAAATCTAGAACTTTATTGCCATTCCTGCTCCCTGCCCAGAATCTTTATTTAAACTTTTAATAATTTCCTATATAACCTGAAGCTCTGTTGCTTTATTTTTTCAATCATCATTTCCTCTCTGTTGTTCAGATGAAGGATTTCTATCACTGCACCTTCAAATTTATTCTTTTTTTCTGTTATCTCCAAACTGTTAAGACTATCCAGACATTTATTTAGCTCATATATTTTATTTTTTGTACTTTTTGCTGAAAGTTTATTTACGGGGGTTATCTTTTTCATTTATTATACACATGTATTAAAATTTTAGATCCTTAATCATAGTTATAAGTACTACTTAAGCATTCCTGTCTGTTAATTTCAACATCTTGGTTATTTCAATTTCAATCAACATTGATTGCTTTCTCAGTTTGTGTTTGTTTTCTTCAATATTGGCTCATATTCTTGGTTTATTTAGTCATTTTGGGCTACATTGGGGCATTCATGTGTTGTTTTTTTGTTGTTGTAAAGGTCAAAAGAGTAAATAGTTTGGACTTTGTTGGCAACACATCATCTTTGTTGCATATTCTTTGTTTACTTTTGTTTTGCTTTTTACCTCCTATAAATATTAAAAAAATAATTATTTGTAGTTCAACAGAAACAAACAGGCTTGGGGCTGTATTTGGCCTATGATCCACAGTTTGTTGTGCTCTGTGACTGATTTCCTGTATGCTGATGTAAAGAACATTGCTTTTTAAAATTTTTAGCCATCAATTAATTTGGCTAAGGCCAAACTGCAATCTCTTTCTTCCCTGTACTTGGTAGCTGGAATTTCATTTTTATTTCTTTTAGCCCTTCTGGCTACTTGCAGTCTTACCCACACATATGATGGCCAGAGATCAGACCAGAGATTAAACACAGAATGTGCTTCTCCTCCCTGGCTTCTCATCCAAGGAATTTCTCTCTCCCTATATGATACTCTGAAGTGTCCTAAACCCTGTCTTTTGGCTCTGCATGGTCAAATGCTGTAAAAATGAGGAACGCACTCAAGAGAATTGTCTTCTTCAAAGTGCTATACGGACAACCTGAATACTTTTTCAAGTAACCCTGTATATTCATCACATCCAGTTACTTCTTGAATACTATCTACCAACAGAGCATCAACAAACTCTGGCACATGACCACATCTGATCAACATTTTTTTTTTTTTGGTAAATAATAATTTATGAAAACAAAGCCACAAGCATTTATTTCCATCTTGCCCTTTTACAGGGGGAAAAAGAGAAGTTGATCCCTGCTATATTAACATGTCTTTTTCATTTCCATAATACACTATGAGAAATTAGACACAAGTTTATGAAAGTTTGACTTAAAATTCCATATTCTATAGTCCGCTTTAAATGCTAAATATATACCCATTTATTTTATACACTGTTTTTATTTCTTTTTTTTTTTTTTTTTTTTGATTTGGAGTCTCACTCTGTCGCCCAGACTGGAGTGCAGTGGCCGCTACCGGCCACCGCAGCCTCGACCTGCTGGGCTCTGGCGATCCTTCCGCCTCAGCCTTCCAAGTAGCTGGAACTACAGGCGCGGGCTACCACGCCTGGCTTATTTTTTGATTTATTGTAGAGATGAGGTCTCGCTTGCCCAGGAGGGTCTCGAACCCGCGGGCTCAGGCAATCCACTCACCTCAGCCTCCCAAGGCGTGGGATTACAGGCTGAGCCACCGAGCCCAGCTTGTTTTTCCTTCTTAGCATGTATTCAGAGGCCAAAATTTAAAGATGATGATATGTTGAGTATTATAGCTGAAAATTCAGTTGGTTTAAAAAAAAAGTAACAAATAAGTTCATAAAAGTGAACGTGAAAATTTTATCTTTACAGCTTTAAATTTGCCGGGCCCGGTGGCTCAGCCTGTAATCCTGCGCCTTGGGAGGCTGAGGTGAGTGAATTGCCTGAGCCCGCGGGTTCGAGACCCGCCTGGGCAACTTGGTTGAGACCTCATCTCTACAATAAATCAAAAAAAAAAAAAAAATTAGCCGGGCTTGGTAGCGCGCACCTGTAGTTTCAGCTACTTGGAAGGCTGAGGCGGAAGGATCGCCGGAGCCCAGCAGGTTGAGGCTGCGGTGGCCGGGATCGGCCACTGCATTCCAGTCTGGATGACAGAGTGAGACTCCAATTCAAAAAAAAAAAAAAAAAGCGTTAAATTTGGACAATTTCCTATTCTTTTTCTATTTTTGAAACCAAGGAAATATCATACTAGTTCTCTACTAATTATCACACAGTGTTCAAGTTTGGCCCTGCTATAAGGAAAAAAAAGTATGCTTGTCATATTATTTATGACACGACTTTCAAGATAAATCCCACTATTAATAAAAATAACAGGTTTGTGTTAATCTACTTTTTCAGGATTAATAGTCATCTATACTTCTAATTATTCTTATATTTATTGAATCTAATCATTAGAAAATTTTATTGTACTTTTGACAAGTGTACTGTATTTTCTACTGCTGCATAACAGATTTTCCCCAAATCTAATAACAAAATTATCAGACAACTATTTCACAGTTTGTGTGGGGTAGGATTCGTAAAGTAGTTTTGTTGGTTGCTTTTCCAGAAGAGGCTTCTGATTCTTATCAAATGGGCTGCTCCACAAAGCTGCGCAGTATGCCATAGCTGCCTTCCCCAGAAGGATTGCTGATAGGGGGAGAGGGAGATGATAGAGACAGAGATAGAGACAGAGATAGAGGGATGAGAGAGAGGAATGTGTGTGTGTGTGTGTGTGTGTGTGTGAGAGAGAGAGAGAGAGAGAGAGAGAGAGAGAGAGATTGCAATGTGTTTTATAATCCAGTTTTAGAAATGTCATCCATTACATCAGCTCTACCTTATTCCCTAGGGATCACACAGACCAGTGCTAGTATAATTAAGGAGGGTGCTACCGTAGGGCATGACATATAGTACCAGGGGGCAGGGATTATTGGGAGCTCACCTGGAGGCATGATCACAGACAGGTGTAATTTCATTTTTTATGCGTAATAGAGTTGAAGAGTATTCAGAGATAACAGAGTTCTTTTGCTTCCGTGATGACAGTTGCAACTGCAGTAACATGATAGCCATTGCATGCCAAGGATCAACTGGTATAATCCAATCTCCACATCAGAGATTAGAATGTTTTGCAAACTGCTCCCCAAATGACGACTGTATGAATGACGATTTTCACTACTATTAAGTAGAATTTTCATGAAAATAGTTAAATATGTAAAGTGACAAATTAAAAATGAATCCATGATATAAAGTACTGATTTGACAATTAATACTTGAGGTTGGGCATATCTTTTTATTGCCCTTTGTTAGGATTTTGAATCAATTCAGAAAGTAGTAATTTTAGACACTGGTCAGATTTGGGCTTATCTATAGAGCCTTACAACAGGAAAGGTCAAAAATTGTATTCTTACTATGAATTAATATCATATTAACTTAATTATAACAATAAAGCAACAAAAAAAAAACCCAAATAGGTGGCAATTGACAATATAGTAAGATTTTAAAGTTCATAAGTAATATTAAATATTGCCATTATTTTGTATACTCATAAATGTGTACATCAGAATGAGGGTTGAAATTATAAAGTAACATTATGAATATGCACTTATATTCTTTCCACCCTCTGTGTCAAGTATTTGGGGAGTGAAAGGACAGAGCCTGAAATAGAGTTTCTCTGATCATCCTGAGTTGGCCTTGTCTTGTGTTTAGGTCAATGCTGTATGCACAGCAATAATCATTAACTAGAAGAATAACCAGTTTGCTGGGCCCCAGATGAGCTTCATTCTACTTGGTCATGGATGATAAGATTAATAACTCATAGTTGTCCCAAGAATTTGTCTATCAGCTATTGGACCAGCCCTTTTAGGTTATCACCTTTGTCCCGAGAATTTGTCTTCCAGCTACCAGCCCAGCCCTTCTAGTCTATGTGATTGACCACTCATGACTGACCATTCCCATCTATCTGGTCACCAGAAATACTAGAAAACAGACCATCACCATGGCAACAACAACCCCTTCCCACCATCACATTCTACAGGAATGCTCTTCCCCCACCTCCTGGGGAAAAATCAAGACAAAACCAAACCAAACCAAAACAAAAAAATCCATATAAAAAACCCCCAATCACAAGCATTTGCCATCAACGTTTCCTTTAAGCATTTGGTCCCCTTTTCCACTCTTGAGGAAGTGGATACACTCTTTCTCTGATCTACTTTCAGAATAAACTCTCTTTTTCTAATCTACTTTCTGTACAATGCTTTGCATACCCTCAACACTGAATCAGCTCACCAGACTAACAGAGAGAAAATGACTTCGCTGAAGTTAATATTTGCTTACCTATTGCTTTCAAATTTCTTTTTTTTCTTGCATGTTTTCATATATAACACTCTAAATTATTATTTTTTTCTATCAAGTGATTCAGAGATTACAACTACATATTCTGTCTTTCCTGAAATAAATTTAAACAAAATATAATAAACATAATCAAATATTTTGATAAAACATAGTATACGTGTGTAGAAGAATGTTTTCAAATTAATTACTAGTCTTTTAAATATATTTTCTAGTAAAAGATATCAAGGACCACTGCTATATGCATATGTATTTCAAAACACTTCATCAATTTACTAATTATAAGTTAAAATTTTTCCTCTCTATTATCTTAAAATTCTTCATGCAAAATTTTTTTGAAAACAGATCAATGATTCCAATATTCAGCAGAGAATATTTAAATAAATTTATTTAATAATGCTTTTTTAGTAGTAATTTATATTTGCCTGCCTTGAAAACAAACCCAACATATCTAAAAACCTTTTCCTTATCAAGTATCTGAGTATGTTAACACATTAATACTCCTTATAATATATCTCATCAAAAATTGATAATATTCATTTAATTTTAACTTGTCACGTCTTTCTAATGTGACTTCAATTTTACTGAAAACTTTTATAACAGGTAGGCAAATGGTAATATCTTCATTTACTTAACATCAGTTTCAACTAAGCCATTCAAATGAACAAAAGCTTTTATTTGGAAAGAATTGGTGTGAAAACATTAAACAATAGTATTCCTTTAACTCTTCTTAAAAGTAGTGATGTTTTCAAAATCAAGTAAACTGCTATAGATATATTATATCCATGTAAACATAGCAAACAAGTTATTTTGATAGAGAATTAAAATTGATGGATGGAATTTTTCATGAATTTGTATTAAAGTTGAAGTAAACTTGGCATAACAGGTGTTTAATAAAAGTGTGTTTATGATGATTTTAATTATGGAGTGAATATTATTTTAGGCATTGTTGAAAAGATGAAGAGCTATAACTATAAGTTAATTTTATTTTCCATAAACATTTGCTATACAGTTAGGCAGAGGTTAACCTTTTTTATTTTCTTTGAAGAACTAGAGAGTAAATATTTTCAAAATTTTGGATAGATGCAATGCCCTCAACTTTGCAAGCAGTTATTCTTTCTGAAGGGCTAGTAGTTTTGTTTTGTTTGTTTTACATTTTACATTTTAAAATGTTCAAATCATTTTGAGCTTGCAGGTTAAGTTGTCTCTCTGGCTGTTGTTGGCCACTAGGAGAAAGAAGGTGCACACACAAAGTAATGAAAAAGATTCAAGGTACTTGCAACAAATGGGTATCTTTCATCCACTGTTTGAGTTGGGATTATCTGTATTTTAGGTGCCACAATAAGGAAAGAAAAAACAAAGAGGGCAGGAGAAGGGCATCCTTTCTCTTTTAATTTAAATAAAGTTTCCGCTAGATCTACAGGGACATTTACAGCTTCACTCCATTTCAAAAACGTAGTCTTATCACCTCAGTTGGCAACAAGGAAGACGTGTTTGTGGTTCTCATCTTGAACAACCAGTTGTTCAGCTAAGAACTCTGTTTAGGTTTTTGTTTAGTTTTTTTGTTTGTTTGTTCGTTTTTATGTTAGAAAGTACAGAACGAATATCCATGTTACATACAAAACCCTTACTCAGAAACCATAATTTGGCTTTTTATACTTTATTCTCACTTCTAAATTTTGTTTCATTATGTTTCTTATAATGAGGTATCAAATTTTCAATGAATTTTTGCCAATTTTCTGCACAAGGAGACGACATTCAACACCTGATCATTGAGAATGGGTGCTCATTTGATATTCTTCCTTGATTCGTAGGTTCTTTTTTTTCCTTTTTTCTCAGCTGGACAGCATGTTTCAAAGAGTCTTTTATTCCTATTACCACTTTTTCCTGGTGTTATCTCTTTCTGCTCCTTTGCTGTCCTTATCTTTTCTTTGCAAACTTGAACAAGCAAAATGCAATATATTTTCCTTTTCCAGTTCTCGCATTCACTGCTATCTACCTTAAGCTATCATTTAAGCTATCTTTCTTTGAATGAGATTTTAGCTTTAGGGGAAAAATAGGGGGACCTATCTTATTTCTTTGCTGTGATCCAATTGCAGTGCACTGACATTTCTTAATTTTCATAGTCTTTCAAACTATCTACCTCATCAGTACTTATTTTACAATTAACAATCTGTTACAGTCATGAAAAAAATTGTAAAGAATCATTTTTACAAATTTCATGTATTCTATATACTGCACCCTTTAAACAAATTTCACATAATAATTGTCGATACATTCCATTAGTTCAGTTAGTGCCAATTTTATTTCTTTTTGTCTCACTCTGTCGCCCAGACTGGAATGCAGTGGCCGCTCCCAGCCACCGCAGCCTCGACCGGCTGGGCTCCGGCGATCCTTCTGCCTCAGCCTTCCAAGTAGCTGGAACTACAGGCGCGCGCTACCACGCCCGGCTAATTTTTTGATTTATTGTAGAGATGAGGTCTCGCTTGCCCAGGCGGGTCTCGAACCCGCGGGCTCAGGC
>CAUYQG010058734.1:0-13166 GCA_963574415.1 Tarsius wallacei | reverse complement strand
GGGTCTTTAGAGTTTGCTGCTTGACTTTCAAAAGGAAATACCTTTAACTGCTACCAACCCTGTTCCTGCCACATCATTCCCCCCTTGATGCTCGATCTTTTATAGATCTAGAGCATCACTATTCTTAATCTGGTGCATTAACATTATGTGGGCCACAGTTTTTTTGTTCAACAACTGTTTCCACAAACTTAGAAATGGCGTTTATAGTTATTGGGACTACGCAAGGAAGGATAAGACAGGATCCCACCAATAGGACTACAGATCCAATAATATACTTAAAATCTCCCAGACCCGAGAACATGTTTTCAAATTAATTGCCAATTTTTATGCCTTGCCATTTTCGCATGGGACATGGGCAAGTCTTCTAACATTGGTGGCTATATCAGTTATAACTTTACCATTACTATTTATTTGCAAACAACAGTTAGAGCTATTAACTTTACCACATATTTCTTCTTTTTTCCACTAGCAGGTAGTCCAAAGCTAAGTGGTTTTGATAAATAGCTGCATGCATTTGGGTTTCCTGCTGAGCAACAAGCTCAAAAGCCATGGCTGTTTGATTAGTTATAATTTCTAAGACAGCTTGTAACCTGATAATGTGATTTAGCATATATATATAGGCGTGTGGCATTTCCGACTCCCATCTTGTGCCCATGGTAGCTGGGCCATAAGTATTTATAATTCTCTGGGGTGGCCATTCATCATCTTTCCAAACCTGGGTCCCTCCTATATTAGGAACTTGGTCGAGGGATCGAGCATCTCGTGTTTTGAGGCTTTCATAAAGGAGAATGCCTAGTTCATCCCCCCTTGGGTTAGGCAGAAGGAAAAATCCTGGCTGGATTATTCTTATGGTATATGTGCCTTTCCATGATGCTAGGAGCTGGGCATATGCAACCTTTTCATATGTACAAAATAGCCCTTTAGTACACTGAGAAGATTTAGTTGCATAAGCAGATGCCCAATACCAAACAGGCCTTGTTGGCCACCAGAACAAACTTCTGGGATGAATAACAATGGAAAACTCTTATGTGTAGCCAGATAGTGTCTACACACATACATGCTGGGTGTGTGAGGGAAGCGATAAACACCCAAATTAGGCAGAAATACATAAAAGCACAAGAATTCTTTCTATTATAAGAAAGATTGGAAATGCTAGTGAAACCCTTTTCTAACATGCTCAATGGGGACAACTCTGTTAATTCTATAGCAAATAAAGTTAGTTCTACAGCAATTAAAATGACAGTTTACCAAATATAACGGTTGACCAAGCAAAGCAATGGCTTATCAGTAATGTCCTCTGAGTTCTTTTTTGTTTGTTTGTTTTTTGTTGTTGTTGTTTGTTTTTTTTTGAGTTGGAGTCTCCCTCTGTCACCCAGACTGGAGTGCAGTAGCCGCTCCCGGCCACTGCAGCCTCGACCTGCTGGGCTCCGACGATCCTTCTGCCTCAGACTTCCAAGTAGCTGGAACTACAGGCACGCGCTATCACACCCGGCTAATTTTTTGATTTATTGTAGAGATGAGGTCTTGCCAAGTTGCCCAGGCGGGTCTCGAACCCGCGGGCTCAGGCAATCCACTCACCTCAGCCTCCCAAATCACGGGATTACAGGCTAAGCCACCGAGCCCGGCTGTCCGCTGAGTTCTTAAGTTGAATCATTAATCTTCTGCCATGCATCGATCAGTCAGCTTCCTGTGTGTGACTGAAGCAGGACTTGAAGTATTCTCAGGATTCTAGAGCAGGGCTGGAGCTGCCAAACCTGCGGTGCACTCCCAGTCCTGGAAGGTAGGCTTAATTCTGCTATAATGGATCCGAGGAACTACTTCGGCTACTTTGACTGCTGTCAGTGTAAACAAAAGAACAGTAAATGGCCCCCTCCAGAGGGGCTTTAGAGGTTGTACATTCCATTCTTTTACCCATACCATATTACCTGGCTTAAAAGAATGGGCATTGGTAGTTAAACTAATTGGCAATAGTTCTCTGACTTGACAATGGATGGCATTTAGGAGTGAACCTAGGGCTTACATTTGCTGTTTTAGGGTAAGACTTCCTAATTCCTTTAAGTTTTCCTGTATGCCCTTAACGAGAGGGGTGGCCCCCCTAAAGAATCTCAAAAGGTGAGAAGCCTGTTTAATTCATTTAAAGACCTGTTTCTAGGCCTTTTCCCATAGCGGGGGCTCCTGCTCACCTCCCTTTGAGGCTTTATAGAGGGGTTTTATCATGATAGAGAAGTCAGATATTTAAATTCTATAGACTAGTATAGGAACAGGACCACCCTTAGGGTTCTTTTCTTTTTTCTTACATTTGTTGGTTGGGTCCTTCCTTTCTTCAATTTTTAGCAGCACTTACTCCCCTGGGGTGTTTGAGTTTCTTCTGGTCCAAGAAATGTCTAGGGAAATAAGCTTATAAACTGTGATTAAAATTTGTCCCAAATAGACAACACATTTTCTTATGAGCATTTATGTTTGTGGCCCCCTTTCCTTCAGAGGTGTAGGAAAAAGGCCTACCATTAAACAATTTCAAAGGTTTAACAAATTCCATTTCAGGGACTTGGATCCTGAGTGATGCAATACCAAATACCTATGTTTAATTTACTCCTGTCTCCAAAGGATTTCTAGTGATTATTATGCTAAACCGCAAACTGAAAGATTGTACTGTCCTAGTTCTACATCTGGTGGAGTTTTCCCTGGATTTGCCAAGGGGTGGGATAGGTTGCCACTTGGCCCGCAGTATAAACATTTGAACACCTTCTAAAACCTACCTATAGGAAATTTATTTATGTCTAGCCTGTGCTAGCTGCCCTGCCTCAATTATTTATTCTTTATTGATTTTTTTGATCCCATACTCATTTGGAAGGTCCGTCTTCTTTAATTTCTTCAGAGCTGATAATAGGTGTAGTCCTGTCTAGCCAGAGATTGAAAATCTCTCCCTGTCTGACTTGAGGCATCCATATTGTTTCAGCAGTGGCATTGTTTGCTGGCACTGACTGGAATTTTTGCATGACCATTATGTGGATGTGAAATTACTGGATTCTAGCTCAATGAAAGGAATAAAGTCAGGCATACATTTTGACAATTTTAGGCAGTGGTTGATTACCTTTTGTATAAAAGCTACAAGGCCCAAAGTTATTAACATAACTATAAATGATAAACTTTAATTTCTGCGGCTTTATTATAAGTACCAGCCTTTGGAGTTTTTAATGTATTTCTGGACTATAATGGTGGCCTGACAGATTATTTTAGACTATAATTTGAACTAGGCACTCAAGTAAATCTTATATAAAATTTGAAGAGAAATTCAAAAATGTTTGGAGACTTGCATCCAGAAAAGACTTTATTATGCCTATATTGTTTACAGGATTTCTTCTGTATGTATATTTTTTCTTATAAACTTTCCTCATACCACTTTGGCATGCTTATACCATTTTATTTTTGTTTTTACCCCCTTTTAAAAAAACTGTTAGATAACTATCTACTTTATTATAGGACAAAAATTTACCATATAAGATTTCCTCTTAGATAAAAATATCTTTTTTCTTATAGTCCTTTTTTGTTTTCTTACTAAAACTTTATTTGTATACTAACAACCCTTTTCATATTTTTCCTTTGCTTTTTGTTTTCCCTTTTATTTATTTATAGACAACCTTTTATAGTCATAATTTGAATTCACCTTTTAGTGACCGTTAGGTGAAACATTTAATTTTTGGAACACCTTTAACTTTCACTAGAGAGCAGGTTTTAGGAGAAAGAAGTTCAGTATGAGCACAAGGGCTAAAAACTTAGCCTCAGTATTAATTAAGAAATTAATTTGGACCCCAGCCACATTCATACAGACCCAAGGATTCTCTGGGTTGATGGCAAACAGAGTGCTGCGCTGGGCCATGCCCTCCCCCTTCAATCAACAGCCACCATCACTGAGCTAGGTGTTTCACCCACCCCACCTTTGGGAGAGGCTGCACCATCTCTTTCAGTGACTTTTTAGTCCAGATGTTGGGCAAGGTCCTGGGGGCTTAGGCCATCAAGAACAATTGTGCTTTAAGTGCCCAGATTGATCACATTCATAGCAGCTGATACCATCCCCCTTAGCAAGTTTATCCTTATCAGGCCTCCTTTGGGTGGCTGGAGTTTTGCCTTTAGTGGCAATTGCCAATAGGTTTGTTTACCTTTCCTCTGGCTGGTGCTCATTTTGGGGTTCTTCTCCTCTTTTTTTTCTTAATGTTTCAGTTTCTAAGAACTTCAGAGGCTTTCTATAATTAGGAATTTGATATTTATAGTCCTGGGCCAAGCCTCTGGAGTTGGGCATTTAATATTCTATAGGATATAATCTTGTTTGCAAAGCAGTGAAATTTTTTAAAATGCCTCTGCATACAGAACTTTTGACCATTTTATTTTTCCTTAGGTCTACAAAGTGAATTTAATTGCCAGATAGTTTTGCTCCTTTCAAAATCTTATTATTTGCTAACTTGTAGTGAGTTCAGATTTGATTTTCAATAATGCATTTATTATTATTATTAAACCACGTAATTTTAATTTGCTCCAATCATTCAAAATCTGTCCCAGTGGGGTGCCCAAGGGCACAGACCACTACACACTTTCTTGTTCGTGTTTCTTGAAAACTCAGAATTTGCTCTGAACACTTGCAATTTATTTCTCAAAGGAGAATTCTAAAACAAACAAATAACCAAATAAAGTCATAAACAGCAATGCCAGGAATCCCTGGAACCCTGATGGCTTCTTCCAAGCTGAGTGTTCTCAGCCCTCCTTGAAGCAACCCCCCGCCTCCCACCTTTTTTTTGTTCTGCAACTTTCCAATGATGTGTACAAAATGGCCTGGTACAAAACCTTTTTAGAGTGAACAGACCACGTAGATGTAAAATGATCTGTTTCTACTTATTTTCAACTATGAACAGGTAAAATTGTCAAAAACCCTCATGAATTACTAAACAGTAGCCTTAGTTGTGAGATGTGGACAATTAAATGAGAGTGATTAGGTCTCACTCTATGCTCCACAGAGTGTGCCTAGTACTTGACCTGTGCATTAGGTGAAGTACTGAGCTTACAAGGTGACTTAACAGGTGGGAATGGCCAGTTCCCATGCTTTACTAAGTCCTGCAAAGTATTCAGCATTTAAAGCTTTACCAGTTTTGTAAGGGGTGTGCTAGTCAGACATAGCCATAAAAGCAAGCATTAGTGTTATTTAGCATTACAATGTAAAGTAGGGACTCAGCATACATTACACGACTCTAAGAGACTTCCCAACAGCTTTACAGGGACAAGCAGTTGATTATGATCTTAGGCAAGGCCTAAATCTTTAAAAACAGACTTACTTTTAACTAACCTGGCTTTTAGCATTTGAAAACAAGAACAGCCTATTCAGTCCCTTAGTTACCAGAGAAAGATTACAAAATTATTTTCTCCAAGGCTAGCATTAACTTGCACTGAGTTAGCAAAAGCTAAGTAGCATATAAGAGACATTTCTACATTTCTTTACAGGTGGATTAGAATGAACTCCTTCAGAATTTATGAAGGAGAACACAGGCTAGGGAAGGGAGGGGGTGTGGTCCTGGGAAAGAATTCAAGATAACCGGCAGCACTTCACATAGGCAGCCCCACAACCTTAACAACAAAAGGCAGGAATTTTAACAGTGTCAATGGATTGGGAGAAACATCACACAAGTAAAGGGAGGGAAACATAAAATTACATCAAGAAACATGTGCCAATCAAGTTTTTAAAAGACGACATGTCCCATCAAACAAAGCATAATAACTCAACCAGCTTTTTAGCAGATTCAAGGTGACAGATACATACAAATAAGAGAATGACAGACACACACAAATAAGAGAATGAGGGGTATGGGAAACATCCGCTTTTCTCCCCCTCCAGTCATACTTTTCTCAAAGATATCTCAGATACCTCTTAGCAATTGGCAGGTTGGTACACCCACTACACAGACTAACTTTATGCAGAGCCTTCCCACTGTCCGTCTCATTCACACACAATCACACAGCACATTCTTCAGCCCTCCATCCTAATCCTAGGACTCTATGGGCTCATCTTCAGACAGTGTTTCCTTCCACTGCCTTTCAGCTCTTTCCTTCAGGCTGGAGATTACTAGCAGACTCTGGGAGGTGATCAGGCTCCCCTTCTGCCATCTATTGGCAGGTCTATGCAAAGGTCCTTATTCCTACCCTTTCCGTCGGGTGGTCTTTCTGTCCTTTCCATCAGGTGGTCGTCTTTATGCCAGTTCCTTGCCTCTTGGGTTTCTGTTGTGCTTTCGTGGTCTGAGCTTCAGTGCGCCAGGAGGGGCCTCCCTCCTATGGATCAAAAGGTCTGTTGCATACCAGGCAAGATTGCCCTTCCCATTGCCCTGGATGTCACACCTCAATGACTAAGGAGGTGGAACATACCATCTCCAAACTCTCCATTTCCTGGCCAGTGCACCAGAATAATGCAGCGGGAAAATAGAGAGACCGTGACACCGTGACTATTATAGAAAGTGGCACTTTATTATGCCGAGCACTGGCTTGGTGGGCTCAACAGGGCTAACGTTTCCAGGTCGAGCCCCGCAGAACGGGAGAAGTGGGGTCTTATACCTTCATTTAGGTAAGGGAGTAGGGGTTGTGTTGAGTGATTACACATCTTCTTTGGAATTTACAAGGTGGTGTTCAGAAAAATCAGATCTTTTAAAGAACAAATGGTCTCCAGGAACTGCAGGGTAGCAGGGTCTGCAAACAGGGTTGTAAACCATCCACTTCAAAAGAGGGGTTTTGGATAAGTCTGTGAATTAATTACTCTTTTGCATTTCCATGAGAGCCATCCGTCTCTAGCCATTTGGCCTTTTTCAAACAAAACCAGTCTGGCACCGCTTTAAAGCTTGCTGCTTGGCTTTCAAAAGGAAATACCTTTAACTGCTACCAGCCTCCCTTTCTGTCATAGGGTTAGTGGGAGACAATTTGTCATTCTAGGTGATTGCTATGGGGCCAACTGCTGACCCCAAAGCAGCTACGCATGTGTTTCTGTGTTCATTCACTCATACACAAGAAATATATATTTGAGCATTTGCCCCATTCTGCTATACACTGACTGCCCATTGAGATAATATGAATATTATTAAAAATAATTCCTATTCCTACTAGGTATTCTACTTTATATGCTGGTTACTATATATGCAGAGTGCTAAAACTGTAAGAGTACAGTGAATGAAACTACATATGCCAGTAGTAATCTTCCAGAAAGAAGATGGTTCATATTTTTTCATATATATATACCTGAGTTTCTGCATTCCAAATAACTGTCCATGTTTTAATGGTCACTTATTTTATTTGAATTATCATGTTCAATAAACATTGTTGAATTTGGACATATACTCTTGCCCTTTGCTGAATTTTAATATGGTCCCTCATTAGGTGAGAATTAGTTGAATAGTTTTATTTAGCCACTTAGCAATAACATCATTATCTTTCTATACAATTTTCGAACTCTTATATTCTTCCTGAAAGAGCATTTCTTTTATTCTATTTAGAATAGTATCATCCTGTCTTGTGAATGTCTTTCTTTGTTAAATGCATTCTCAACATGTCCTAATATCCCAAGCCTGCCCATTGCTCCTTTAAGTCTCTTTTCACCTTAGTTGGTCATTGGTGTCTTATCCACCAAGGATGTTTTCATTGGGCATTTATACCAGAAGTGAAATTTGGGTACAGGTTATGAACTCAAAAATGTTGAGCATTCCATATTAATGTGAGATGGGTAGTAATGACCCATCACTTTAAAATATAAGAAAATATTAAAAATTTAAAAAAAAGAAATTAAATGTCCCAAATATTTCACCTCTATTAAGCAAAATTGTAGTTTTTCTTTGAATTCCTTATGATTTATTTTTGCTATTTGTTCCAGCAAGTAGAGGGAATCATTTTTCAATCTTGCAGATTGGTGGAGCATAACAAGAGATTATCCACATATGGAAGAGTAGAATGTTCTTCAAAATTTAGCCCAACTTGGTCAGCCCTTAATATTTATAAAAAATAGATTGAGCTTTTGGTATAAACTTGGGGCATAATAGTCCAGGTATAATGACAGCTATCTTAGGTAAAGACAAACAAATATTGACAGGGTCTGCCAGTATGCTAAAAATCAAACAACGAAACAACAACAACAACAAAGCCCTGAATAACTTACTTAAAATGAAATGCTTAAATACGTTGCAAGAATATTGGACATCTTTAGGAGTCCTTGTTTTTTTCAATAATACAGACACCTTTAGATCTTTCTGAGATTTCCTTTTGAAACAAAGGCCTTTATTTAGATCTAGTAACCTGGGTTGATGAAGCTGTAAATTCAAGATTTTGGTGACTTTGTCATCTTTCTTCTGTTCTGTAATTCCAGCTAATTTATCAGTCAGGTTCACAAGCTCTGAAGTATGTACTGAATCACGATTTATTTTGTGTAATTTGTCTACTTTAGCCAAGTGCTCATCCAATCCATTGAGGAAAGTTGAATTTAATAAGGAATCATTCTCATAACTCCTTACACTTTCTTTACTCATTTTCGAATATTGTTTAATAACATTTTCAACTTTTTTGAAATATTCCAATATAGTTTAATTTGGCTGTGGCCTACACTGTTGACATTAAACCAACAGGTAATCTTGGCAAATGTCTGAGGAATTACTTGTGCTAAACAATTTGCTAAATCCTGAGTATTTTCTCAGTTCTCAGCCATTTACTTATGAATCACTTAGCATATCTTTCTAGTCAAGCTTTGATATCTATTCCTTTACATTTCCTTTTTATATTAAAATTTAAACCGACCAATACAAATCTGAACAGCTAGGTTCATAAGTTCTAAAAGTTGGACTAAACTCCTTAGTAAAATCTTTAAGGCCCTGGGTAGTGCTTGGGAATTTCTTGGTAAGAGTTCTTAATTCTATCTTGCTCTAGGTTACTGAAAGTTCTTTCCTTGGGTTAAGGTTTCCTCTAAACAGTGATGTTAAAATGTCCATGTTTGGTGGAGGAGGGAGCAAAGGGAGATTTGGACAGGCAATTCTGAAAAAAAAGGGTAAGAGTGTTCTGGAAGAGTTCTGGAAGAAGTAGCAGGAGGAGGAGGAAATTAGACAGTGGAAACATCAGACAATATTCCCAGTGGAGAAACAGTTTGCAGGACCTTGCAGTTCACCTCTTTTGTATAGGGAAGCAATTTTATCATTTCCTCTTTTAAAACCATTTAAATACCATTTAAAATAGCTATTCTGTTTTTTTCTGTTTAATGTTTTAGCCAACTCCTTTCAATTGTTCACACAAATAAAACCAATTTTAGGATTTTGAATAAGCCATTTTAGCCAAGTTAAGCTAATTTCCTTTGTAATGATGTTGGTCCAAAAAAAAAAAAATTTACAAGGTGAAGTGCCATAATTTTTAGTCATAAATATAGCTGGTGTTTCAGAAGGTGGTGACCCTTCTTTGAGAGTTCTAATTTCGCACATCTTATTTCCCATGTCTTTTCTTCTCCCTTCATTGTCAGCATCAAACTAAGAATGTGTTCAGGGTCAAAGCCACAGAGCTTATGAGCTTACCTCCTTGGGTTCTCACCCTCAAGTTCATCTGCTTTTTTACATGTCCCAGAAAAAAACCTCCTGCTGGAGTAGTGAGGGGCTCAGAACACTAGATGTCTGGCCTGTGTGAGTGTTTCCCTGAGGAACTATGGTAATTTATACTCTTCTGTTGGGAGAAGTCCTTTGCAACCTTTACATGCCATGAAGGATCTCCTATGATACCTCACAATTCTTAATCATCAAAGAAAGCCCAAGATTCTGACCCAAGGAAGAAAGTGTCCCTTATTTTTCGAGGAATTTTATCTCAATTGTTCCCATATAGAATGTAAAGGACCTTGGTGGCTCAGCCTGCAATTCCAGCACTTTGGGAAGCCAAGGCGAGTGAATTGCCTGAGCCCGTGAGTTCAAGACCAGCCCAGGCAACTTGGTGAGATCTCGTCTCTATAATAAATAAAAAATTAGTTGGACATGGTAGCGTGTGCCTGTAGTTTCAGCTGCAGGAAGACTGAGGTGGAAGGATTGCCCCCGCCAGGAGGTCGATGCTGGGGTGGCCGTGAGTGCGCCTCTACTCTCCAGCCTGGATGACGGAGTAAGACTCCAACTCAAAAAAGTAAAAAAAAAAATGTAAAAAGAATGTAAAGGATTACTACAGAAAACAAAAGAGCTTAGTAAAGATAAACAGAACTGATCAAAGAAACCACTGTTGTAATTGTTGCAATGCTTAGGCAACGTAATATCTTTTGTTTCTTTCTAGCAATTTAGAAAAATAAAATAACAGCCCTAGGAATAATTTAGCACCCAAAATTGACTCTTTTTTTTGTGACCCTAAAAACAGATCAAAGTAAAGTGAATCTAGACTCTACTGAAGAGAAGACCCAGATTCCAGACAACTCACCCTGAACACAAGGGTCTCTCCTGGAGTTCGTTTGAATACAAGGGGTTTTTGTGCTGGTACCAAATGCTGAATCCAAGCTGAGTCCCAGGTGTCCCTGGATCCTGATAGAATTCTGTCAACTATGCCATGTGTCAACTGAAAGGTTAACTATCAGGCACTATAATTAAAGAATGCAATGTTAGTTTTACTTTGAGTCAAGTTTGAGGACAAATAGCCCCAAAATACAGACAGCACAAAATGAGAATACATCCCAGAGTGGTCTACGTGAAGCAAAGTGTGCATGTGTTTTGTTACATAGAAAAATGGGAGAAGAAGGTAATAGCGTAAGGTGACATTCTTAAAATTCTGATTAGTGCTTTGTGATGTTATTCATAAGATAAAGCAAATGAATGACTAATGTCTATAAGATAAAAGGTCAATGAGTATGCAAGTGTCTTGGGAGCTAGAGAGGGATGATTGATTCTCCTTTGCTTTTTTGTTTCATCTGATAGGCAAGGTTGTCATCAGTACATGCCAGTGAAATGTTGACATACTCCAGCTTTGCAGGCTAAGAGTTCAGCTCTAATCCAAAAGCCTAGTTTCTGTAGCTTGTATGTCCAAATAGCAGTCATCCTGGTGAGGCAGGGTAGTTAGCAAAGGTTAGACATGGATAAATTTCCAGTAGGTAGGTTTTAGGAAGCATTCAGACATTTTAAAAATTACATCCTACTGCACATCAAGCTGGCAATCTACCCCATCCCCTTGGCAAATCAAAAGAAAATTTTATTAGCCCAATATTTCAATTCATGGTTTAGCATAAAATCACTAAGAAACTTTCAGGTTCCTCGCCAAAGGCACCCCATAACTAACCAAAGCCATAGAAATGATGATAAGACCACCTTTTAGTTAAGGAACTTGTGAATTAGAAATGTTAGGCAGGTCTCTTGCAAAAGATAATGTGGTCAGGAAAAGACCAACAGGAACCTAGAGGTGTCAGTCTCCAGAGTGGTGGTAACTAGCCACCACCCTCTTTAGCATATCAATCATTGTGAAGTATATCAGGTTTATTATAAAGAGCAAAGGTAAAGTTTCTTTCACCCATGTCAGCTCTAGCATGTCACTCTTTCTTTTCTCCCTTCTTTCTCTAATAAACTTTGTTTGAAAACACACTGGTCGCTCTAAAATTCATTTTAGAAACTAGTCAAAAAAATCCACAAGTTTTGTGCCACATCCCACCCTGCATCACTGGGGCACTTTTAAACACTTTCTTTCAGATTTTCCTCTTTTCTTCTTATATGAGGAAAATTCAATTTATCCTTAAATGTTTCTTGTTTCTTCTGGGTTTTCTGATAAACTATAAGCTAAATGATAATGATCAATGGAAAATCAAAATACTCTTTATTTTTATTCAGATTTGTATATTCTCAAAACAGTGCTCTCTAGTCTACTGAATAAAGGAGTGTAACTAGGATCATGGCCTGAGTTAAGTTGTTTTCTATCTTAAATAATTAAACTCTTTCACCAGAGAATTGCCGGAAAACACTCATCTTAGGTTATTCAAGGCAAGAGAGGAGAGTCAGAATGAGTCAGAAGATAACCCACTATGGAAAAGTAAACATGATCCAAATAAGGTGATTCTCACTTTTTCTCTTCATGGAAATTTAAATTTTAAATGAAGTCACTCAAGAAAGTAAGAAGATAAATCATCCTGATGGCAATGCCTTAGGTCTAGGGATATGTTAATAAGTTCCCACTGCTAAGATCACCACTATTGTCTTATTTCTTATCCTTCCTGTTTCTGTTAAGTTCTTCCTTTCATTTTAGCCATCCTTATTTCTTCAAAAAATTAATTTTTATCTTCTACTTAATTAAATTGTGTCAGTTTATGCTGGTCATAACAACCCTATTTGGTAAGGTAGGGCATGATTCCAGCATTCTTTGTTTACTGGGCTAAATGCAACATTGAAGCATTTTATAATACTTATTTTATTTTAAAAAGTATTTAACTAGGCGAATCATCTCTGATTCCTAATATTTTGGAGTTTTCTTTTTTTTTTTTTCCCCAGGATCTGGTATAAATATTTCAAATTTGCCTTTGTGGGAAATATGACTGTTGGCCCTCTGAAGCTTTGCTGAAAAAAAACACTGGCATGAGGCAAAATGATTGACAGAAGAAAAGGCATTAAAAATGTACTTATTGTGTATACATTGGAGCCTTCAGAATGAAGATCCATCTTCCCAGTGAGGCACAGAGACTTCACCACCATCTAGAGTTTACAGAAAGAAAGGGGGATTGCATTCTGGTAAAACAGGTTATGGAAAGGGGAAGAAGAAGAATTCTGTTGAGGGGCAACAAATGATTGGGAAAATAGATAGATGGGGGCAAGATTTAATGACTTACAAATAGTTATGTTTGAAGCTGCTTGAACCTGAGAGAGAAGCCTTGTTTTGTAAAAGGGTTGGGCCAGGGTTGATGATGTTCCTCTCATTTTCTGATAACAGGTAGAGTAAACAGCTTGGGAGAGACAGCGGGAAGTAGGAAAAGGGGAAGGTCAGAGAGATCTTGTGGCAAAATATCATATTTTAGAGTAAATTTCCCTGTATCCTTTCACTTTCTTTCATAGTACACAGATGAGATCGTGTTCTAATACAGAAATTTCTGTTATTTACCACACCCTGAAAATACATTTGGTCTGGAAATGATATATTTCTTGAAACTTATTATAAGTAGTCCCTGTACCATTGTT